>BQNB010058105.1:0-23754 GCA_026074375.1 Tanacetum coccineum
AGGTTTATAAAAGAATTACAACTTTCTTAAATGTTGTACAAGTTTTATTTTCAAAAATACTTAAAATTTTCGAGGTTTCATGTAGCTGGATGTTTGACGCCGTCAGGAATATCCTGACCCCGTCACAAGTGTCGTGGTGATGGCTTCGCGTGTAAATCGTGACGTCGTCTCCACACTCTGTGAAAACTCATTTTTTGTTTTTGATTAAAAATTTCCTGTACTCATTCTTATAAGTTATTTTCCTGTACAAAATGCTACATAACAACCTGAGAATTAATATTTCAATCATATGACTCAAAACTGACGTGAATTAATCTAAACAATTTATCATAAATGTTTGAATTTGGTTCTAAAAACCAAATAATTCCCCTACACTTATTTTGTTGCAAAATACATTTGATTGTAAATAAGACGAAGTTACAAACAAACAAAGCATGATTACAAAATAATTCAAACATAATAAGACAAACAATAAAGAATAAACACACGAGACACTCCTAAATGCGGGAAAGTAAATATTGGGTTGCATCCCAAAAAATGCTTTTTCTTTATTTACGAGTCTTATAGCTAGATTAGAAGTCATACGTTGTTACGTGACTTCTCCTTCATCTTCTATTCCAGTCACATATTCGGGTCCAAGCTTAATGGTGTCTCTATAAAACCCATCTTCTAAGTCGGATGGCTTCCTACATCCTCTATCATAGTCATCCTCACTGAGTATTATTGTTACCCATAAAGATTCTAGCCTAAAACACATGATCCGGAGGTCGGGGAGGATAAAAAAAAATAAGTTGCCATATTATTAAGAGAGAAAAGTAGAGAGGGAAAGATGTGTGTGTTTTCTAGAGAGAGAAACACACACACTTTATGAAATACAAATGATTATCCTCTACCCCTCCATGGAAGTATGAAGGGGATATATATAGCCCATGACACGATCTACTTACTACACTTGACATTTCTAGTCCCTGCGTGTTCGACTAATGTAAACTAATGTAATTCCGTATTAACCGACATATTTTAAGGCTAACACTTATCTTGTCTGAGGACATGACCTCTGACAGGAACGCGTGGAGCGATACGATTAAGATAAGAGGGTATAAGTGATAGGTTTTGGAGTAGTTATTGTATTTAGACCTTTAGGAGTTTCTTAGTAGCTTTGCCTCTTGCGTTTTTTAGGTTTTGAGTTTTATAGCTAGTTTTCCTTTAGGCTTTTTAGTCGTTTAATAACCTTCCTTTTTTCCTTTTAATCTGCCTTTAAGTATGGATCCTCATAGCATTGCCATGCTTAGAACTTCGCTGCTCTCTTAGCTCTTGGTGTTGGTTTTTATCTTTAGGCCCCTTTTCTTTTCGTGTGTTTTTCTATCTGTGTCCTTGTCGTTTACGTTCTTGCTTATATGCTCTTTTGTTTATGCTTTTGCTTTTGTCCCATTTGCCCTTTTTGCCTTTGCTCTTGTCTTTTTATGTATTTCTCTTGTGTCTTGTGTCTTGTGTTCTTATATTTTTATGTTCTTATTCTTTTTTTGTTATTATAATGGTTTTAATCATTTGCTCGTATGCTTGTTTCCTTGTTTCTCGTCTTATGTTTGTGTAGATTCCTTGTCCATGTTAGACTACCAACAATAAGGAGCTCAAGAGACCGACATTTTTCATGCTACATATGCTTTCTCTCTTGAGACCGACATGTGACCAACTTGTAGTAAGGAGACCAACACCACAAAAAACATATCACACAAATATACATTTTAAATAAATAACCACGCACACAAGCAAGCCAGAGACCAATATACGAATCGGTCGCTGCAGAGACCAAAATCTCCATTTTTCCCTTAGGGGACGCGTCGCCAGCGACCACAATCAATAGGGGGACGCGTTGGGATAGGTCGATCCAGTCGGTCGACGCCCTTTATTGTGCCTAGCCTTATTACCCTTTCTCTCGTTCTTTTTCTTGAGCAACACTTACCCTGACTTACCAAAAATTCCTTTGAAAATAGTCTCTACTTTTGAATTTATCCAAAGAAGATTTATTTGCATTTCACATTCCTATATTTAGCTCCGACAAAATTAGGTAAGTTCTTCTTGTTATTGTATCATTCCCAGAGTACTCCCTCCGTCCCAAAATTATTGTCCTCTGTTAACTTTTCAAGTCTTTTTATTCCAACTTTGACCTTAAATATTTTTATTTGTGTTATATAAAAGTTGATGAAAATTATAATAATGAAAAGACATTTAAAAAACCAATCAATTCATATATTATTTATTAAATATTATATAACACAAATAAAAATATTTAAGGTCAGAGTTGGAAGAAAAAGACTTAAAAATTCAATAGTAGAGAATAATTTTAAGACTTGAAGTACTACTATATAACACAATAGGCGACAAATCCATTGTCGTTTTGACAGTGGACCAATTTGCTACAGTACCGGGCTCTCATTTTGGGCCAGTCCGATTTTAGTTTTTTTTTTTTTTTTTTAATTTTGTTTTTGTTTTTTTTTTAAATTTGTATGCACAAAGTAGGAGGGAAAAAAATATTACAAAAGTTCAGATTTATTCAGATAAAAAAAATACCCGCGGAAACATCTTCGATACCTAATAATTTTAAAATAATCGATATGGTCACAAACGTACAACTCATTATATTAAAAAAAACCCATATAGCAAAAAAAAAACACTTTAAACATGAGGCCCAACACATAAGCCATATAAAAAAATTTATTACTAATATACACATTTGTCGACAAACTAGCCTAAAATTCCCATAAAATGTGGCCCAAAATCTGGCCCAAAGTAAAAAAAAAAAAAATACAAAACGGTCCCTCAACTTTTAACTATTTACGATTTTCTTACAAAAAAATCCCGTAAAAAATTAACAAAAAAAACACGTCAAGTTTTTATTGTTCACAACTTTTTTACATTCATCGGCCCAAATAAAAAGATATCGAACCGTCCAAAAAAAGAAAATATTCGGGAAAAAATTAACCCGTCCCAACGCAAAAAAAAAAAATTCCCGAATCATACAAAAAGAGGAAATATCCGGGAAAAAATTAGCCAAAAAAAAAACCCAAAAATAGCCTAAAATCTGGCCCAAAGTAAAAAAAAATACAAAACGGACCCTCACCTTTTAACTATTTACGATTTCCTTACACAAAAAATCCTGTAAAAAAATTTACAAAACCATCCAAAAAAAGAAAATATTCGGGAAAAAATTAGCCCCGCCGCAACGCGCGGGTTCTTTTGCTTGTTATTAATAGGGTCAAGTCCATAAATGACTAAGATACTTATCTTAATGTACTGATATTCCTAGTGAAGTGCATAAAAGTACACCAAAACATGTATACATTCGAATTTTAGATAAAAATGAATAACTTTTAAAAGATTTGACTAACATACCCTTTTTATTATTCATCTTCATCTGTCTCATTTACAAACCCAGATTCCGACGATTATTTCCGGCAAGAACATTCACAGTCCAAAAACAAATCCAACCAATATTTAGAATCCACATCCAGCCAAGATTCATCTTCATCTAGTAACTTAACTCGTACTATTGACTTGACTCCCATGCTTCAAATTTATAACCACATCCATAACAAGCTCAAGAACATTCACAACCAAGATTTAAAAAAAAACGACCTTCAAGATTTATACACAAGAAACCCACCCACCTTTATCTACATTCATATTCCAAAACCCACATTTATAAACCAAAACCCACATTTATAAATCATCCCACCTGTGTTTCGAAACCAAAACCCACTTGTGTTTCGACAAACCAAATCCCACCTGTGTTTCGACAAACCAAATCCCACCTGTGTTTCGAAATTAACTATGGTTCGGGGTTGTACACTCGTGAACAACAACGCATCATCAAGAACCATGTCCAAGAAGATAGAAAGATACGTTTTTTTTATTTGTGGGGTTTCAAGAACAGAGAGATGGTTTTTTATAAGATCTAGGATTTTATTTTTATATTTTTTAAAAGGCAGATCTAGGATTTTTGTTTGTGGGTTTGGTTTAGGATGGTTTTTAAGTAGGATGATGATTTTTAGTTTACTTTTTTTTGGGTTTTTTATATTGGGGCATGGGTTTGGCTTTAGTTTAAGTAATTTTGGCTTTAATCTAGAATTATTTGTTTAATTTTGGATTTAAATAGAATTGTATTAGGTATTTGGGTTAACGTATTATGAAATGGACCCAATAGTTATCGTAATTGCTGGTTGGTTGCCGGAAATAATCACCGGAATCTGGGTTTGTAAATGAGAAAGATAAAGATTGATAAACAAAATGGTATATTAGTCAAATCACTCAAAAGTTATTCATTTTTGTCTAAAATTTGAATGTATACATGTTTTAGTGTACTTTTATGCACTTCACTAGAAACATCAGTACATTGAGATAAATATGTTAGTCATTTATGGACTTGACCCTTATTAATATACGGTGTTATTTTATTTGTGAAAAGTGTAAAGAGTCGGTACCCGCCAAAAACATTTTATATGCTTGTGATATGGCCACGTGTAGAGAAAGCGAGAATAAATAAACAAGAATCCATGATATTGTTTGATCCACCAAATTTACTAGTGGTCAACCCACACACACATCACACAAAACAGACACCAGTACATAAAACACCTTGAAACACAACTCACTTGTTACAATCTGAATTCCACAATGGAAGCATCTTCTCAGCTAAGTAGTTGCACTCTTCATCATCATCATCAGTCACACGAAAGTATTAACAGGTTTACTGCTAGGTCTTTCTCGAGTATTGTTAGGATAAATAGTACAAGGAAAAGAGTGGTGCGTGCTGTTGCAACTGAACCCAAACCCAAAGCGAACGATGCTACCAGGCCGTCTTCCAGAAATGTTAACGGATCACCGCTTAATGGCACGGTATGTATCTTTTATTTTTCTTGTGTTTGGATTTTAATTATGCTGTGTGTTTTCTAGCGCTTATTTTCCGCATTTAGTACCAGTTAGAGAGTTTTTGTCAACCATCTCCAAGGAGTCCTATTGGGAATGTCCCCAAAACCCATTTTAGTCGTTTGTTATGTTTTGAGTCTTAATCCGACTATTAGGAGGTGGCTAGAAAGTTTGAATCTGAGCGAAATAATGTTGTTTGTTTTTGTATTATTGTCTGAATGATTTTAAGTGTTCATTTGGGCATTATTAATTAAACCAACGTAATGCGATGAATAAGTAACTTAAATCATCAAATATATATTACTGTATATTATTACAAGTCTTCAACCTCTTATTGGGTAAGTGGCAATAAGACAAGCCCCCACCTGTTATTGAGTAAGATGGCATATGTCAAACCGGCTTTTACTCAAAAGAAAAAACAAACGACACAATCCGACCGCCTCTGACTTGGTAAGAGGTAAGAGGTAAGAGGCTAGTAAGACAATCTTAAAAAAAACAAGCACACCCTTAGAGTTTTTGCACAGGTCCCATTATATATAACAAACCAAACTAAACATATTTGTTTGATATTACTTCTTAGATCAATTAATAAAAAAAGAGTATGTGAGAGGTGCGATATTAGTTGTTAGATCAATGAATGAACAAGTATGTGAGAGGCGCGATTGTACAAGGTCTCAAAATTCCTCATTATTTTATGAGGCCTCGTATCTAGCAATTAGAGAGTTTCTGCAAAGGGACACCGAAATACAGGTGGAAATAAGTTTTTCGCACTTGATTTTTTAAATTGTTTTGGTTTGGTTTGTTTTGTAGAGAATGGAGACTGTTTCACAAGAGATTAAAAGAGTTAGAGCTCAGATGGAAGAGAACGAACAGCTAGCATCGCTTATGAAGGGGCTTAGAGGTCAAAATTTAAGTGATTCTCAGTTTGCTGCTGATGATGTTGAGCTTCGTCTCGTAGAGGTTTTATTCGCAATTAAGAATTTTAATTTATATTTCAGATTAGTTTGTATATGTATGTTGTTATGTAAAATTTGGCGATTTTAATATGTTTTGGTGATGTGTAATTTTTCAGACTGATGAAAGTAGTGAATTATTGCCAATGGTGTATGAGCCTGCTAGTATATCTGCGTATTGGGGCAAAAGGCCTCGTGCTGTTGCTACTCGTATAATGCAACTGACCTCTGTTGCTGGAGGATTTCTTTCACGTCTTGCTTGGGACGTGATAAATAAGAAGGTTAAAGAGGTGAGTAATCATTTTGCGATCTATACATATGCTTTGTGGTTTTGATCTTTGTATGAGTGCATAGTGTGTAGTTTGTGAGCTCTAAAAGGTTGAGGCGAGTTGTTGTGGACCTATTTTGTTATGTTTGTGCATAATCGTATTCAGAACACTAATTCATTAGTAGCATTGATTATGCTTCTTGAAGAAGCTTATCTAATTGTCATTTCTGAACTGCCTTCTATTTTATTAATTAGAATGAAGTGGCTCGGGCAATTGAGTTGAGGGAAATTGTGACCTCTTTGGGTCCGGCATACATAAAACTTGGGCAAGCATTGAGCATTCGGCCTGATATATTGTCACCTGCTGCAATGACCGAGCTACAGAAGCTTTGTGATAAGGTATGACCAGACCTCTCATATCATCTGTATATGCAGTAAAGTTGTGTTTATTATGGAAATTTTAACCATTCTTATTACCAAAATGGTAATATTAGGATGTCTTCCCGCAATATGTGTGCATCAAAGTCTCTGATTGCAGGACTTTTGTTTTATGATTATTCAAGGTTCCATCATATCCGGATGACATTGCCATGGCATTTATTGAAGAGGAACTTGGACAACCATGGTATAACATCTATTCAGAACTCACAACTTCCCCTATAGCAGCAGGTGACTTCATTACCACCAACTTCCGTTCATATTTTTTTTTCGGCTATCCCTATTTTATTACCCTTTTACCTCATAGAAGGATCAGTATTCAATATCTCCTTCAGTTTTATATAAATGGAATGTCTTCTTCATTAACTTTTTCCACCTTAAAGAAAGGATCTGACATTTTTTCTATTGTAAAAATGTTGCAGCCTCACTCGGGCAGGTGTACAAGGGCCGACTGAAGGAAAATGGGGATTTGGTTGCGGTTAAGGTACAACGGCCTTTTGTGCTTGAAACGGTTACCGTTGATTTGTTCATCATCAGGAACTTGGGATTGGCCCTTAAACGCTTTCCTCAGGTAATTTTGGTCACTATGCAATTTTATTGTTCCTGGTATATGGGGGAAACAAGTGGTTTATGGTATTAGTTTTGTCATTTATAGATATCTGTGGATGTTGTGGGGTTGGTTGATGAATGGGCTGCCCGTTTCTTTGAGGAGCTTGACTATGTTAACGAGGGTGAAAATGGAACATATTTTGCAAAGATGCTGAAGAAGGACCTCCCACAGGTAAATTTTGCTCTGTCATTGATTATGTGTCTTTTTGTTCCTTCAGAGACTCACAAAGCCATCTAAGTTAATATTCTATTCAACATACATTAATAAGTTCGTTGTACCAGGTTGTCATACCAAAGACCTACACTAAATACACATCAAGGAAAGTTCTTACTACACAATGGGTAGATGGTGAAAAGCTTTCACAAAGTACAGAAAGTGATGTTGGGGAGCTGGTTAATGTTGGTGTTATATGCTACCTAAAGCAGGTAAACTTTTTTTAAAAGAGTGGAATACTTCGGAGAACGATGACTTCTGTTCAAAAATAATTAAACATGGAATTTTGTCTCCAAAATGTGTGTGCTATTATTTATGGCCAGCTTTCATTTGGTACTTCTCCCTACAGTCTTACTATGTTTTGACAATCACGTCCAATTGGTAATGGTTTTTTTATCTATTGTTATCTGTGAATGTAGTTGCTCGATACAGGATTCTTCCATGCTGATCCACATCCTGGAAACATGATTCGAACACCAGATGGGAAGTTGGCGATTCTTGATTTTGGTAATAATGAGATCTTGTTTTTGTAGTACTTTTACAAGAGTTATTTTGCTAAAGGCTTGAATAATTGTGCATTAGCCTACTAGAAGAGGAACTAACATCAACTATCGTTTTGCTGACAGGTCTGGTAACGAAATTGACAGATGATCAAAAGTATGGAATGATTGAAGCTATTGCCCATCTTATTCATAGAGATTATGATGCTATTGTTAAGGACTTTGTGAAACTTGGTTTCATTCCAGAGGGTGTAAATCTGGATCCAATATTACCTGTTTTAGCTAAAGTATTTGACCAGGCCCTCGAAGGTGGAGGCGCAAAAAATATCAATTTTCAGGAGTTGGCTGCTGATTTAGCTCAAATAACATTCGACTATCCATTCCGCATTCCTCCTTATTTTGCTCTTATTATCAGAGCAATAGGAGTGCTTGAGGGTATTGCTTTAGTAGGAGATCCAGAGTTTGCGATTGTAGATGAAGCATATCCATATATTGCACAGGTGTGATAAACTCAAACTTATATGCATGCTTTTCATTATTTGCTACCTTATCTATTGAAATTATTCATATTTACAACATGTCTTGATATATGAAGTGTTGACCTAATACTATCCATAGATGACCAAGTATTGTATGAATTATCAGAAATTATATTTCGAAAAGGAAATAAAGTTGAGGAAACTTATTTGTCTTATGTATTTCTGTCAAAACAAAGTTGACATTATATTTATTATCTGACGCAGAGGCTCCTTACTGACGAATCTCCACGCTTAAGAAGTGCTTTGCGTTACACCGTGTATGGTAAATCTGGAGTTTTTGACGCTGAAAGATTTATAGATGTGATGCAAGCTTTTGAGAGTTTTATAACAGCAGCCAAAAGTGGTGGTGGGGAGGATCTAAATGGTGATATGGCTGAACTTGGTCTTTTGAAAAATCAGTCAAACTTTACACTCCCCACCTTTCAATCAGGTGGTTCTCAAGCACAGCCCGTTCAAACAAGAGCTGCGCTCGCATTTCTGCTGTCTGAAAAAGGGAATTTCTTCCGAGAATTTCTCTTAGATGAGGTACTATTTTAAATTCTAGTCATCCTAAAATTCAGTCCTTCAAAAGATCATTTAAATATCTTAGTAATTTAACTTGTTCTTAAGTTGCTTATTAATTTTATTGTAAACAGATTGTGAAAGGTATCGATGCTGTTACTAGAGAACAGTTGGTCCAAGTTATGTCAGTATTGGGTATCCGAAATCCCACTCCAGTTTTTAGCATGGTTCCTACTTTCGGAACCATGAGGCCTACGGGGCTAATTCCATATGTGACTGAGGAAGACAAAATTATACTGAACAATGTTCAAAAGATCATTGAATTTCTAACTGCTGCCGATTCAAGACCACGATCATCAGATCAGGTACTGATATGACAGTGCTTTTACTGTCTAGACTGCTAAAAGTTTTCTTAAATTATTAGTAAAACATCTTATTTTCATGTACAGGGTTTAGATGTGAATCGTGTCATCCAAGAGCTTCTTCCAATAATGCCAGGCCTATCAGCCACAGTTCTACCTGAAGTGTTAAGTCGGTTATCTTCACGTATTATGGCTCGCTTGATTCGGGATACATTTTTGTAATTAAAGACAGGCAACAATCAATTGTGCATATTATAGGAATTGTTATATGAAGTACAAAATTGACTCCTGAGATCAATTCATTTTGCCAGTCTCCCTGGCTTTTGCACACATTTACACAAGATGGAACTTAAAGTTGTATAGGACTATAGGACAGTCAACTTTGCAGATGTCTAAATGTAATGATGGAAAAGATAAATAATACAGAGCTTAATACTTGTGTTATCCCTTGCCAACTACTATATGTGATTCACGTTCTTTATGTTATTACTTGTATTCCCTCAACATTTGCTCATTCAGAGGTAACTATGTAATAAACACGCATCAATACACAACAATGAAACAGCACTTCCATATATTTGTTACTGCACATATAACAACCCACAATTTTCATAAATGTAAATATCCATCTATTAAGTTAGATGATGTACAATCTATCAGTTATATATGAACTCACATTTTCAGGGAAATTTTTCGCTTTATTACATTACATTACTTACTTTGTCAATATCTCAATGTGCAACATTTCTTGCATAACTAAAGTTAACGGGCTCAGGCAACCTATTTATGGCAATCCTATCTTCATATATGTCAAGCAATCTTCATAATATATCAAGTCAATATCATAATATCATTTTTACAAAGTACATTATTCCTATAATGCACCATTCGCAACGTTATATCAAAACGGGCTTTAAACCATTATCGGATGCCTCTAAACCCTAATTCCATGAAGGATTAACATCTAAAGTGAATGCACAAGCTACTAAAGCATATGTACAAGCAATATAACATCTCATTTGAAATATAAAATCTCTTCAAGTCAAAGTATAAGTTTTTAAAAGCTCAATGTACAAGTCATTAAGCATGATCTCCAAAATAGCCGTTTTACCTCCGTTTTCATTCTAATTTCTTCACCATCACTTGTGGGCAAGCTACTACACTCAATATACAATGTGTAAACCCTAATTATTCTATTCATAAGCTTTCATATCTATTTCTACATTCAAAACCCTAATTCAAAACCCTAAACCCTAAAACCAAGCTAGTTTCTGAACCATGACTCGTTTCTTCGTTTTTATCCATTGTAAACCTAAACCAATACTTAAATAAGTTGTAATAACATAAATTACAACATTATCAATCACTTTCCATCATCATTTCACCATATTAACAACAATGTACAAGAAATAAAACTAGAAAACCCTAATTGTGCCCTAATTGTAACTTTTGACCCGTTTACTCATTTTCTACCCATTTTAACCCAAACCACCTATCAAATTTTGATTATAATCCTTAATATAAGTCTTAGGATCAGTAACCTATCATTCCTAATCAAGTATACACGAAATTCAAGCTTGAAAACCCTAATTGAGCCCTAATGAACCCGAAATCAAAACCCTTGCAAAATGACCCATTTTAACTAATTTTCTTGCAACTAAGCACCTCAATGACAAGCACCTTACCTCCCTAGCTGCTTACAAGCACCTCTCATTAAAATATCTTCATCCTTTATTGTATAAAATTCATCACATGCATCCTTGTTTCTCCATTCTAGCCGCGGCATGCAAAGAAGAAAACAACACATCAAAGCTAGTTTTCTAGCTTATACACCACATCTACTAGCTTCTACTCATCACCCTCTAGCCCTTACCCATGTCCAAACTCAGATCATAAGCTTACCTTGGTCACCAAGATCATTTCACCTATAAATAGGAACCATAACACTTCATTTTTCTTCATCCCCCACTTCCTCCTATATAACCCATACACATAAGCAATCCTTTGCTCTAATAGATCCTAAGTGGTCTTAAGAAGGCTCAAGTACAGAAAGGAAGCAAAAAAAACCAAGAAACGAAGCCTGTGAGTCGTTATTCTAGGCGTACAAAGCTAAAAGTCCTGATTCTGACCCGTTTCCAAGACCAGGTTCTTTAAGATTATATTCTATATTCATACCTTTATAATGTTCATAAATGTCATGCTAAAATCATAATATAAAGCTTTGAACTCAAAAACCTATGTGTTATACCTTTTTGATCCAAAACTATACACCCGAAACCCTAATTTCATGTTTTTCTTAATCTATAAGCTAAGCTTGTAAACTATTGTTATAATCTATCACAATAAGCTAAACTAATATTAAAATAAGTGCTTTGATAAGTCATGAAAGAATTTGAGCTTAAAACCCGTGCGTTTTCATTTTAAAACCCTAGTGAAGCCCTAAAGATTTGAAGCCCCGGGAATAAGATACAAGGCGTACGAGTGGAAATACTGCCCGAAACGACCCATTTCCACCATTCTTGATCATTGAAGCTCAAACCCAGGTTCTGGATGTTCTACTTCTGCTCCTACATGTTTATAATGTTCATATGATCCTAAATAAACTCTTGTTAAAGTTTCATAACCCAATTCATGCTCATTTTCCATTTTGATCCAAAACCGTACACCCGAAACCCTAATTTCACGTTTTCCATAAACAAATGGTATAAATGGTTACATATTGATAGAAATCATCCTAGCATTAAGCCTAATTAATTTCAAATAACTACTTTAATGATTAATGAAGGAATTTGAACTTAAAACCCGTGCGTTTACGTTTTGAAACCCTAATTTGACCCGTTTTGCTTCCTAGCTTAACGAATCGTTATTTTGAACTTGCGTTGCATTAAATCTTCATATTTTGGTTTATTATAACTTATAAATGTCTAATGAAATGTTAAATTAAGCTTGCATGGCAATTTGGACATATTTTGTAATTATAATCCATGCAAGGGGTATATATCGTAACTTTCAGAAACTTATAACTAAAAGGGCTGAAAACGTCATTTTATCAAAGTTATAACTCCAAGGGTATATTATATCACTTTTCAAAGTCCAAGGTTTATTTTGTATATCAATAAAAGTTGAAGGACCAAAGTCGTAAAAATGCAAACTCCAAGGACCTATTTGCAGTTTTTCAAACCCCAAGGTCTAAAATGTAACATTTTGAAAAAGTATAAAAACGTGTTCAAAACCTCTCAAAACATAACTTTAATTAACGCTCCTCGTGCTTAACGTTTCCAGATATTGATTAAAATGCTTAAAACCGATGATATCGTATCACAATACTAGGGAGCTTCATATTAAGATGTTCCATCTCGATATTACGTTCTGACTGAGTGGTTGGGTTTACGATTTAAAGTGCCCTCGCTCCTCAAACGTTTATAGAATGGCTTCTAACATATGATGGCCCGAACGGTGATACAATAATTCCAAACTCTTCAATCAAACTCATAACTCTTAAAACCAAAGTTCTAAAGTACAATCTTCCTAAGACTTGACATATTCTACTCAGGTTGTGTGACGTGGCTGTTTATTATCATTTTGCTATATCAACTATCCCCGTTAAGATTGTGATAAGGTCGTCAGCTTTCATTTTGGAATATTTATTACATCTACATATCAGGTGAGTTCATAGCCTCGCTTTTCAATCTCTTTAATGTTTTCAAAAACCCGCGAGGGGGGTACATGCTTATTACAAACTCTTTTATATACTCATAACAATGTGATTACTTTTCAAAGACTTAATGAATTCATAATCTCACATATCTTATAAACCCGTGACACCTACTATAAAATCATGAATGCAAGTGTTATGCTAAACTATATGCTATCCTGATATATTATTGCCTAGGTACATGGAAATATCTATTTGGGTAGTATCTCCCAATATTTCTTTAATGTCTCTTTGGGTAATATCTCCCAATATTTCTTTAATGTCTCTTTGGGTAATATCTCCCAATATTTCTTTAATGTCTCTTTGGGTAATATCTCCCAATATCTCTTTAATATCTCTTATGTGATTCATGAGTTTAGGGTAATAATACTGTTCTCCATGATAATTATCCCTGCAATACCAGTATTTACACTATAACTTGTATTCAACTATTACATTTCAAACCTATGAATTTCACTCAACCTTTGTGTTGACTTTTTAGCATGTTTATCTCAGGTAATTGAGCAAGTTGCGGTACGGAGTGGCATGGACTCGAAGATGGCTGAACTGTTATCATTCAAACATGATGTTTTAGATTTTGGGACCTGCATTTTGTAAAAACTCTGAATATAATGAATGATAACTAAATTTTTCCAACAACGTCTCTTTTAAAGTTGTTTTCTATGATTATGATTGTTGTATCCATGAAGTAATACCCCAGATTATCTTTCGCTGCTATATTGTAAAAATGGGGGTGTTACAGGTATTAGCCATTATTATGAAGATCTGAATGTTTGGTATTTGTTTATATCGATTTCTTGATTTATCGTTGTATGCTTGTTTATGTTTATCAATTTATACTTGTTTACGCGCTTTTGTATGCGACCTATCATTCAACTGGATCTAGCTAAGTGGACCAAGCGGATCTAGAGTCCGGGATAGCTCTCCATATAGTAATTTATACACCTAGAATAATAGTTACACAAATATTGTCCTTCTAAGTCTGTGTCTAGGATATGCTTCGGGCTTAACTAGTTAATTGGATATTGCCAATGGTTTATTGATCGTGTTGACTAGCAGGTGACCTAGATAATTCAACAAATAACATTCTGATTCCATTGGATAGTTGGACAAGTAGACTACTAGTGTATAGATTGCCATTAAGCGGTAAGTGGGTAAAGTCTCTATGAGCTAGGGTTTAACAAGATCACCATTGCTTTAATCCCTAAGATAGATTATAATCAGCAAATAAGGATGCTTTATGCGTAATAGCTTTTAATATGTGACAGAAATTAATGTGTCTAGGTCTTAGATGATGTACGCCTAAGTCTTAAGAATGATATGCCACCTCGAGAGAAGAAATCATTGCACTAAATAAACAAACCAACATTCTAATCGGATTAATAATGGTTAATACAGTTTTCTTATATAAGTTTGAACTGCTCTTTTAAGCTTATTGTTATTAGCTTGCTGGGTACATTCTTGAATTGATTGTAGTCACCAATCAAACCATGCCAGTCTCTTAGGCTGAAAACCCCCTTTTCCATTAGAATTAGGATTTAGACTGACATAGGTTTAACATATGATTAGAATAGAATTAACATAGATTAGATAACCAAGATATTAATTAAATTGATAGATTTAACCTCACTCTCAGTGATCGACACCCTACTTACCACGAAACTACTACCAATCGGGTACACTGCCCGTTAAAGTGTTGTTTTTGGTTGAGTCGGCAAAATATAAATTTAAAACTTTAATCATATAAAAAATAACCGTACACTACAACACATCAGTAAACATCAACATCTTCAGCATTTCCATCCTTCATCAAAGGCTTTGAGGTCTCCATAGGTGTACTTGCTATCTTCATAGTTGAAAAGCTAAACTTCTTCAAAATTTCATCCACATACTTGTCTTGACTGATGAAAATTCCATCATCTTTCTGTGTCACTTGTAGTCCTAAGAAGAAAGTAAGCTCACCCATAGAGCTCATCTGGAACTTCTTATGCATTAATTTCTCAAACTCAGTGCATAAACTCTTCTTAGTAGATCCAAAAATGATATCATCTACATATACTTGAACTAGTATAATATCACATTTGACTCTTTTAAGGAAAAAAGTCTTATCTATCTGACCTCTCTGAAATCCATTATCCAATAAATAGGTAGATAAAGTCTCATACCAAGCTCTAGGAGCTTGATGTAGACCATATAGTGCCTTTTCTATCTTATAAACTCTGTCAGGGAACTCTGGATCTTCAAACCCTGGAGGTTGACAGACATAGACTTCCTCTTCAATCTTGCCATACAGAAATGCACTCTTCACATCCATCTGATACACAACAAAGTCTTTGAATGAGGCATAGGCTAAGAATAGCCTAATTGCTTCAATCCTAGCAACTGGAGCAAAAACCTCATCATAATCTATTCCCTCTTCTTGAGTGTAACCCTGTGCAACCAGCCTTGCCTTGTTTCTAACCACAATACCTCTTTCATCTTTCTTGTTTCTGTAGATCCATTGTGTTGGGTATATCCCTCTTGTCCATATGGTAAATTCAACTAAAGTCCTAAAACCTCTAACCAGTTTAAACTGTAGAAGCTCATCTTGCATTGCTTCTATCCAGCTTGGATCTGTCAAAGCTTGAATTACCTTCTTGGGTTCTACTTGTGATAGAAAACAAGCAAACAGACAATTATGAAAATCTTTATGGTTGATCCTCTGTTGTACTGAACTAAATATACCATGGTTAGTCACACTCTTTGTCATTCTTCTGGTTTGAGGTGCTGAATGTATATCTCTAATGATTTGTTCAAGTGGATGATCCTTGTGAATTCTGGTAGTTAGAGTAGGACTGACAAGGATATGTGTATCCAAATTAGTCATGTCAGCCTCTGCATCAACATCTTCATCATCATCTGAATAGACAATTTCTTCCAAATTAGGCATATTTGGATCATCAAAACATCCATAGACTATATTCTCATCCATAGCATTATCTTTTATGCTAGCAGTATTAACAGTTGAACTAACAGTATTAATATTGTTATAATGTTAACACTTTCATCATGCTCTTGATTAACTCTTGGCTCTGCTGTATTTGGCACCTCATTATCTTCATTCTCTAGATGTTCAGCATCCTTCTTTTCCTCCTCCCCTGATGGTTTGAATCCAGCATCAGGAGAATCCTTTGAACTAGAAGAGAATGGTGGATCTTGAGTCAAAAATGGTAGCAGTATGTAATCTTTGCCAGGTACTGTCTCCACTCTAGCTTTACCTGCATTTTCACATGCTTTTGTACCTGCAATACCATTAGATTGATTCCCTGCAACAACTGGCTCATAATTCATAGATTTTGTTAGAGCATCTATATCAAAAAGCCAATTAGGTCCATTTCCTGCAATATTAGGTGTTTCTTCACTAAACTTGACATGCAGGTTCTCTTCTACTATCCTAGTTCTACTGTTGAATACCCTGAATGCTTTGCTATTGGTAGAGTATCCTACAAAGAACCCTTCATCAGCCTTTCCATCAAACTTGCCTAGGTGATCTATGGTATTAAGGATTGTAACAGGACACCCAAATGGTCTCATGAAGCTTAAGGCAGGTTTTCTACCTAGAAAAAGTTCATAAGGGGTCTTGTTGTGAGGCTTGATAACTAACACCCTATTTTGGACATAACAAGCAGTATTAACTGCTTCAGCCCAAAAAGTTGTTGGTAATTTTGAATCAGCTAGCATAGTCCTAGCAGCCTCTATTAGTGTCCTATTTTTCCTTTCTGCTACTCCATTTTGTTGTGGAGTCCTAGCAACACTAAATTCCCTCTTAATACCCTTCATTTCACAGAACTGATTCATGACCTTATTCTTGAATTCAGTCCCATTGTCACATCTGATCACTTTCACCTTAAGGTCTATTAGATTTTCTATGCCTGTAATAAATGTTTTAAGGATTTCACTAGTTTCATCCTTAGTGGCTAAGAAGAAAACCCAACTAAACCTACTATAGTCATCTGTGACAACTAGGCAGTACATCTTTTTCATTAGACTCTTTACAAATGTTGGGCCAAATAAATCCATATGCAACATTTGTAAAGGTTGGCTGATTGAACTGACTATTTTGGTCTTACAAGAGGCTCTGTGTTGCTTTCCCTTCTGACAAGCAACACAGGTTTGATTAATTTCAAAAAGTTTTGAAGGTAAACCTCTTACAAGGTTTCCCTTAACCAGTTTATTTATAGTTTTGAAATTTATATGCCCAAGCCTTCTATGCCAAAGATTAGATTCATCTAATGTGGCCTTTGCAAAGAGACAAGTTAGACCTCCTGAAGGGACAATATTCTTTAAATCAACACTGTACATGTTATCTTTTCTAGGAACTCTAAGCAAGACATGATTTTCATCAAGTAGCTTAAAGTCAGGAGACAAAACAACACATTCAGTGTCTGTAAAAAGAACACTGTTTTTCTTGTCACACATTTGTGAGACACTAAAAAGGTTAAACTTAAGCTCCTTAACAAAGTACACATCTTCAAAATCCAATTTACCTGTACTGATTTTACCTTTACTAGTGATTTTACCTCCTTTGGGATCTCCTCCAAAGGCAACAAATCCACCATCAATTTCTTCATAATCTGAGAGGTAGGACTTGTTTCCAGTCATGTGCCTAGAGCATCCACTGTCAATTACTCCTTTTTCCTATAATTCTAGCTGTGGATTGCCCTGCACAAAAAGTAAGAGAATCAGGCTCTCTTGGGGACCCAAGCCATTACAGACTTGGATCTGCCTTGTGCATCAACATAGTCAAATCTTTTAAAGTTCATTGATGCACCATTGTGTCTGGAGACATGGTCTAAAACTTTTTGCTTTGGTCTCCAAACCCAACATGCTGAGGCCTTAACAGCATTAGCCTCATTTCCCTTATTATCACTTACTACTGCTTTTGACCCAACAGTAGTAACATTTCTTCTAACAGTATTAACTTTTTCATTTAAATTACTGTTCTTATTTGTTGTAAACTTGTTAAAGGGCCTTCTAACATGTGAATGTGCTCTATTAAAAACATTTGATACTATCCTTGAACTATTCATTGTTGGTCTTAGGTAGACAGTATTAATTGGTCTAGCAGTATTAACTGATACTGCTGCTTTTAAAGAGTTTTGCCTAGCAGTATTAAGTATTTTATAGCCAGATTTCATTAAGACTGCTTTTGGAACAAAATTTCCTTTTAGATGAGGGTGAGTTAACCTTCGAGACTTTTGGTGATTCACCCTACTAGCATTGTTCCATACAGGTTTTTCCACCATTTTCTTTTCATAAAAATCACAATCTTTGATTAAATGGTTAAAACTGCCACATACATTGCAAGCTTTATTTTTAAACTCAAAATTACTTCATAATTTATGAGTCATCTAATTATTCTAGTTTCTCTTGTTACCTCTAGGACTTTGACTGTTTTTCCTAAGGTATTTAGCTTGCTTATTATTCTCTACCTTCTCAACAGACTCCCTAGGTATTTTCACATGCTCATTAGATTTAACAAATTCTACTTTAGGAAAACTAGGTTTTCTCTGTTTAGACTTAAACTCAGTCTCATTCTCATCCTCACTGTCAGATATCCAGTCTTCAATAAGTGGTTTACTAACAGACTTAGGTTTTGACTCACTAAAAACATATTTGTCACACCCCGCCAAGGCGGAAACGCGAGGCGTAAACAAGAATGGATATCATCATAACACATGGTGTCTATATAGAGAATACTAAAATGAAAACTAAAGTAAAGCAAAGAGACAAAGTGTCATAACAATACCCAAAACCTTATGGTATCTTTATTAATGAGAAAGAGGTCTCGTCAATAAATGACATGCAAAACATAATCCAAATAATACATGCAAACGCATTTATTCAAACAGAAAGCATAAAGAAACTCCAAGCATCCTACGGTCTCTTCTAGCCACTTCGCTCTATCTTAGCACCATTAAGCTCACCTAAAAATGATGCTTAAAATGTCAACATAAAGTTGAGCGAGAATCATAGGTTTACGACATACAACAATATCCTAAAATAAACTTTCAATTAGCTGCTGCAATTACCAAAACAATTCATGACACCAATTAACCACAACGGGACAGAACGTGCCCACGATCCACAATCATACCAAATTCATATGTGCGCTACATGGCCTCATATTAGCTCACGCAGTCTTATCACCGCCAAACCTCATTTTGCATATTGGGATCCACAATACCAAACATATCATATCATAACGCAACGGGACGGAACGTGCCCACGATCCAATACACATAACTACAACAAGCTTAAAAATATTTTAACACGACAACAAGCATCATTCTCACCCCAAAATAACATGAGAAAAAGGGGCTATGAAACTCACCTTTGCTTAGCTTTCCAAAAGATTCCAACAAAAAGCTTCACAAACAACTAGCACAAATCTAAACAACAAAATAACTCGTGTTACACGCTACTAAGCCAAAAGCTTAATGCACATGTAACAATCATATGATGGATGTATAAGGTGTTCTATTAACCCCATGGGTCACCCCGGAACAAAAATAAAAAAACCAAAATCCCAACTTTAACCACTTCGTTAACAAGTTTCACTAGTTAGTCACAATTTGTTCAAAACTGCAGAATTTTAACGTGACTTAACGTACTCAAAACCTCTACTTACTGACCTCCATAATTCATACCAAAAATCACCTATGTTCATTTATGAGTATATTAACTACCTCAATAATTCCCAGAACCGATTTACCATGCACAAGATACCTCCTAAGAAAATCAAACTTCAAAACAGTCCCAATTCGGATATGTTTGCACACTAAAAGGTTTGGACCTAAAAACCATACTTAGACTCCAAATCAGAAGCTCTCCTTTGGGGGATTTTTAATAGACACATAGAAATATACTATTGTAGAAGGGCTAAGCTAAATTCGAATTTTAAGTAGGGGTTTTATACCTCGTAATCTGATCTAAATATGACCTGTATTTACTTCTTTGACAACTTTTCTTGTAACCAACGTTTGAATGACTTCCCAACCTCAAAAACCTTCGAGGCCGGATGTTCTAGAAACTAGACTCTCTGAGCTACATCATAGGTACTAGAAACTTGACAAAAGCTATTACTATCATTGAGATATCAGCCAAACAACACAGCCCTAAATTCTGTCCCAATCTAAATCAAATTCTAACGCGATCTAAACCCTAACGAATACACCCATATGATCCTAATTAAACCCTAATCATTATAACATGTTTATTATATCATTAATTATAGATGTTATGAAACCCTAATTATCCATCATAATAATTATTACATGTTTTTAATGATAATTAAATCAAAAGATTATAATTTATACTTTAAATCTTTGAATCTTGAACAAAAAAATCACCAAACTTGAAAAAAAAAAAATTCTTCTTCCTCCTTTGATAAAATTCGGCCGGGACAATTAAAGAAGGGTTTTTAGTATTTATAAGGTTTACAAGAAGGTTTAGGATAGATATCTTTTACCAATTTTAATTAGAGTAAGATTTGTTTTCCTTTTTTTTTCTTTTATCCTAAAAACCGGCCGATTGGCCTTATTTATATATTTATATATTTTTTTATTTATTAATTAATTACTTAATTATTAACATTACCTTAAGTTTTTATAAAAACCTAAGCTTATTTGCGCATACCTTTTTGCGTAAACGCAATTTACTAGACTTTTAAAAATAATTAACTTTTCATTTTTATTAAACCTAACATTCCAAAAATAGAAATTTCATTTCTTTCATATCCTTACCACTAAAACTTAATCTCATCCTAATATTACTAACACATAAATACGTATACGTATAATTACTTACACAATTAACGCGAAACCGCTTCAATCACCGAAATCATTTCCTTGTCACCGAGAGTGAACGAAATGAACTCCACAAAATCCAACACAAATCCAATCCCAATGAGACGATCACGCTCAAATGGATTGATTATCCAATCTCACATAACCCACAAAAACACATAAGACACGTATAAACACATATAACACATATCCCAGACATTGCAACAGATCCATAAGTCAACACTAATAGTTTGACTAACCTGCTCAAGTCATGGTTGTCATAGTATCCCCTCCTTTAGGAAATCTCGTCCCGAGATTTAACTAGCCGATTCATCAGTTCGCTCAACGAACAACTGAGGGTACTTAGACTTCATATAATCTTCGCGTTCCGAAGTAAATTAGGTCCACGCTTAGAATTCCAACAAACTTTCACAAGCGATATTCTACTACGTTTTAAACTCTTAATTTCACGGTCCATAATTTCTACAGGTTCTTCAATAAAACGAAGAGTTTTGTCAACCTTAATCTCGTCCAATGGCACATGCAAACTAGCATCCGCCAAACACTTCTTTAGGTTTGACACATGAAACGTGTCATGTACTCTACTCAATTCCTCAGGCAATCTCAATCGATAAGCTACAGGACCGACTCTTTCAAGAATCTCAAATGGCCCTACATACCTTGGTGCCAACTTACCCTTTTTCCCAAAGCGAATTACACCTTTCCAATGCGACACTTTTAACATAACCCGATCTCCTACTTCAAAATCTAATGGTTTTCGTCTATTCTCAGCATAGCTCTTATGACGATCTCTTGCCGCTTTGAGCTTATTTTTTATCAATACCACTTTATCAGTCGTCTCTTGAACCAACTCAGGTCCAATCAAACTACTTTCACCAATCTCATCCTATAAAACAGGCGACCTACACTTCCTTTTATACGGAGTCGTTGATTTCTCGATTATAAAAACAGATAAATTAAATTGTAGGATTCAAGAGGGTTTTTAAAATTGACGATTTTAATAAAAATCGATTAAGATAATAAAACGAATTATTTAAAATTTAAAAATTAATTATAAATTAAAATTAAGTAGTGACCTTAAATACGGGGTTTTACATAAGGGCTTTAGTGAAAATGTCCGCTAACTGATACTCCGTGTTGACAAAGTAAAGCTCAACCCACTCCGTTCTTAACTTGCTCTTTTATGAAGTGGAATCTAATGTCAATATGTTTTGATCGAGAGTGTTGAACATTGTTGCAACATAAGGCAATAGTGCTTTTGTTATCACAGTACATTGGAGTTTTATTGAATCCAAGGCCATAGTCAGTAAGTTGTGATCTCATCCAAAGGACTTGAGCACAACAGCCAGACAAGGCTATATATTCAGCTTCCGTACTAGATATCGCAGTGCTTTTCTGCCTTTTTGATGACCAGCTAATAAGTCTGTCTCCTAATAATTGCATACATCCAGATGTACTTTGTCTAGTATCTTGGTAACCTATATGATCAGCGTCTTCATAAGCTGTTAGAGCAATAAAAGAATCCTTTGGATACCAAAGTCCCCTATTAACGGTTCCTCTTAAGTATTTAAATATTTTTTTATAGCATGTAAGTGCTTTTCAGTAGGCTTTGCCTGATACCGGGCACACATGCATACATCAAATATAAGGTCTGGTCTACTGGCAGTGAGATACATAAGGGTGCCTACCATTCCACGATAGTGTGTAGTTGTCAACGGCTTTCTCTTATGTATCTTCATCCAGTACCATGGGAGTATCCACGGGTTCACAAGATTCCATACCATATTTTTTCAAAGATTCTAGAGCATATTTAGTCTGGTTTATAAAGATGCCTTTGGGACTTTGTAAAATCTGTAGTTCTAATTTTTTTTGCCCTTTATCGACATCTTAAATTTTGAACACATTATTTTTGAAAATTGGTCACATAGTTCAGGTGTAGTAGACGTAAAGATTATATCATCAACATAGATTTATACCAGGAGAATATCTTTGCCTTTTCTTTTGATGAACAATGTGGGATCCACGGTTCCTTTAGAGAATTCCTGAGAGAGTAGAAACTTTGACAATAAATTATACCACGCGCGAGGAGCTAGTTTCAACCCACAAAGAGCCTTCTTAAGCTTGTACACATGATTCGGATTGTCTTGATCCATAAACCCGTCCTATTGGCTGATATAAACTTCTTTGCGCAGAATGCCGTTCAAGAATGCCTTCTTAACATCCATTTGGTAGACGATCATATTCATGTAAGCAACATATGCGAGGAAAATTCAAATAGCATCAAGTCTAGCCACTAGAGCAAAAGATTCCTCAAAATCAATTCCCTCTTCTTGATGGTAACCACGAGCAACCAAACAAGCCTTGTTCTTTTGAATTCCTCCTAATTCATCAAGTTTCACTATAACACCCCGTGTTTTTAGGTCTTATTACAATTTCAATAACTCTGTTTTATTTCTATTTATAACATTTTTTACGTGTTTACCCTTATTTTAAATCGACTAGTTAAACCTTAATAAGTAAAATTTAACCTAAGACTTCTTATTAATGCGAATAATACTACGTGAGCTAAATAACTCTAGTAACATTAATCATAAGCATATATACATGTTATCATTTCACCACTTAGTATTAATTCTAATAAGTAAATTTAGACTAGACTTCTATTTCTTTCTTGATTTTCAAATGATGCAAACAATGGAAGTCCTTAATCAATAAACATAATACAAGAAACGAATTTAACTTCCTAAAAGATAGACAAAAATTTCATGTATACTCCCCCTTTAAATTTCATCAAAGTTGTGAATGTTAAATTAGATAATGATACACAAAATCCTATCCCTAATTTAACTCTTTACCCAACGAATAAAGCCCATTATCCTTTT
>BQNB010058105.1:24911-37915 GCA_026074375.1 Tanacetum coccineum
ACTGATGAGATGAGAAACTACATGTATTTGTATCTATTCATAAATTGTACCTCGAATATTTTTAACGATCGACAAATAGGTTTAAATTGGCTGGAACACCCTTAACTCGGATGTCTTTTGATAGCAATCATTGTCCACCTCACAAAAAATAGCTCTGGTAACTCTACTGATCCAGAAAAGCGTCAACTAAAGTGACACGAGCCGAGACTCGAACCTGTAATCATTTATCCTCAAAATCTCTTTAATGGACTCATAGCTTTCTCGAAAATGGGTACCAACTATGCTAAAGCTCTTTGATGAAATATTTTTAAGTATTGGTGACCAATGAGTATAGTAACCAACAAAATGGAGACAGATAAAAAATTATGAACCACGTTACATCTTGATTTTATTGCATTTTAAAACCATATCACATACCAATGAAAATGAATATCTAGATAAACCCATCACACCATGTAGTTTAGGGCACGTAGGCCTGATTTTTAGTCACTAAAGAAAAAACATATGACCTAATTTTTCATATTTAACGTATTATTAAAGCTTATCTTGCCACTATAATTACCACCCCATGACTGATATGCTTTTGATATTTTATACATAATTTAGGTCATCATTAGGGGTTATTATAATCAATAAGATGACATGATAACAAATTTAATTTAGAGTAGTCAAAATCGAATACTTTAACAAAGATGACCTAAGTTAGTTATTCAGTAAAGCTAACCAAACTCGACATGTATATAAAAAAACGTATGAACAAATTTTTGAACTTAGAGGGAACAAAGTAATGAACACGCCATCACTCCGAACTATTAGGAAAAAATAACATAAATGATGGTTAGTCATACAATTATATTGCAAAGTGTCATTATAGGTGATTTCTTTTCATATTATAATTTTTAATAAGGATTTACATAGTAATGGAAGTCAAGAGGGTAACAAGCTGCGCCGCTAGCCATTTTTGAATTGCAAAGCCAATACGTTTAAAAATCACATCCGTGGATCTATGTGCCATAACATTGTTGTGCATAACCCGTTGAACTCGGCTGAGTAGCTCCACCGCCTCCGGTGCAAGGAAACCAAAGGTCTCAAACGCAAAAGGAATAAATACGTGTTGATTTTCAATGCATGTTTTCTCGTGTTTTGTCACTTTACACGAGGCGACTTTCAAAGCAGTCTGACCCGCTGTAAAACTCCTACTACTTAACCCCACGAGAGGAGAAACCCCGGTCAAATCCACGCACACATGTTTTCCTCCAACCCATCCAAAAACCAAAACGTCAGCCGGTCATTAGATACGACTTTAGGAAATAATCAATCCCAAAATTCAAACCGTGTATGTTTAATTGTCAAAATTAACTTTGATATCCATGTTGAATCTTGATAATGTTTTATAACCCGGTTTTTTAATTGATTCAACCGAGTTACCGATTTACAGTTTAACCGGCAGTTCAACCGATAAGAAGATTCGCAATTTTGAACATTTTCATTTGACATGAGGATGAAACAAAAAAAACTATAAAACAAAGTTTTTCATGAGTTTTAAAGCTTTTCTTCTAACTTTTATTGTAGACGCTTTTAGAATAAATTATTGATCTAACCCGATGCCCATTTAACTTAATTTACCAGTCTTGTGAAATACAATCATATCAACATTAATAAAGAATACTAATATTGCTCAAGAGTAAATTGCAAAGTTCATCCATGTGGTATGCGCAAATTGCAGACTCATTCCTTGCTTTTTAAAAAATGCAAGGATCGTCTATGTGGAAAACTATTGGTGCAAATATCGTCTCTGCCTCAAAGTGAAATAACAAAGTCTCACCGAAGACAAAAGCATTTTAGTCATTTCACTATAAAGCAGTGACGATTTTCGCATCAAAAGTTTCTCACAAATATGCACTTTCAGAAAAAATAGAAACTGTCTATAATTCGAACATACTATAAGGACAATTTTCAATTTACTCTATTTTTCAAACAAAAAATGTGAACATAATTTGGAATTGTGTTTCTTGGAAGCCTAACCATTGACCAGAATTTTCAAAGTCGACTAGAATAGCAAATGGGGTTTCACCCAAGTACATTGTAGTTGAAAACAAAGACATGTTTGTTTTTTTATTATATTAACTTATTATTATGTTTTTAAATATAAGTTTGTCTGACTAGAATAATAATAGAAACTAGCTTAATCAAAATTAGTAAAATAAAATATCTATACAGCAATGAGAACAGGACATGCAGCAATGAGAACAGGACATGCAACAGAAATGGAGACATTCTTAATTAGCCTGCTTTAAGGGCACGTTTAATTAATAATTAAATAACTTTTCGCAATCAAATCCTACGGTTAGAAATTGTTTTCTTTCATACAAAAAGTTAGTTATAATTTAAAAAGTTTAAACTACACAATAGACAGACATGTAAATCTTTCAAATATACCATTTAGGATATATGCGCTTATCCTTCACTTGAACTGGTTACTGTGTATACTGATATGGGGTTTTGTTGAATAATAACAAATGTTTAATCTTTCAAAAAGCTTCATTACCATACACGTAGCATAATAGAACATTCAAAAATAGTACTACAAGCTTAATGCATAATTTTAACGCAAAATTAATTTAACATTCGTACAAATCATATCTTGAAAACGAAACTAGTTTAAGAGGGAACAAAAAATCTAACTAAAAGGTGAAGTGAAAGAATAGAACAAACGAGTAACTAGGATATTTTTTTGATTAGTTCACGAGGAAGAAAGTCACATGTTACTATACCACATGCGAATATCAGGGACAAAAGTAATAGTGTTATTGTGGGAAATTATTTGTTCATGAAGAAAAAACAACTTTCGTAGAGTCAATTTTAACATCAACACGAAACGTTTTATATATATTGTTGGGAGTCCGGGACATTGGCATGAAGCAATGTTAATGACTCGGATGAGGAGGAATTATCTGATGACGATTCATTAGAAGAAGGAATGAAGAACCTTGAATCTGAGAATGATTGTAGCAACTCGTTCGAAGTTTCAGATACGGTTTTTGAAAATGAAGGTGGTTCAAAAAAGGACTCATCTGTGGATCCTTTTGGGCTATACCCTTTGCTTAACAAAAAGACAAAGGATCAAAAACATAAGGAGAGTGGTACAAATTCTAGTCCCAAATTCCCACCGGGTTTTACACCTAATAACGACAATGATGATACAGGGGATAAGAAGTCTGTTAATGACTTTGAAGAGGAGAAGCTCAACGAAGACGATGGAGATTCTAACAATTCCAACCTCAAAGAAAATGTAGATGAATCCGCAAGTTTCGGTCGTTTTAAGAAATCAGTGGCACCGAGTTCAGGGGGCTCATTTATGTGTCTTATGGAGGAAGTGGTGAAAGTTGGCCAAACAATGGGCTATAACATGGATGGGGTGATTAACAATCTGTCCGATATCATTGAATCTCAAGGAGCGTCGATTGTAGATCGATGAATTTTTTGTCCCTTAATATACAAGGCCTCGCTCAAAAGGCCAAAAAAGATTGGGCAAAGGAGTTATGTGTGAAGAATAAGGTGAATTTTCTAGCGATTCAAGAAACAAAGATGGAGGAGATTGATCTTTTCAGTGTTCGTCGGTGTTGGGGTAATTCGACTTTTGAGCATCTTCATAGTAATTCGGTAGGCAATTCAGGTGGAATCTTGTGTGTTTGGAATCCCAACATTTTTTGTAAAAAAAGCTTCACTATTTCGGATTTTTTTATCATTATTAGGGGTGTTTGGTTATTGAACGGTATTGACCTCATGATTATTGCGGTCTATGCTCCTCATGATCCGCGTGATAAACGTATGCTTTGGGACTACTTGGCGCATGTTATTAATCAGTGGCAAGGAGAGGTTGTGATTATGGGGGACTTCAATGAGGTTCGCGTCAAATCAGACAGGTTTGGTACTAATTTTAATGTTCTTGGGGCGAATATTTTTAATTCTTTTATTAATTCCACGGGTCTTGAAGAAGTTCATCTTGGAGGTAGTGCTTTCACTTGGTGTCATAAGTCTGCGACCAAAATGAGCAAGTTGGATAGATTTTTTGTATCTAACAATTTGCTAAATATTTTCCCTCACATTAGCGGCATCACTTTGGACAGATTCTTATCCGATCACAGACCGATTCTTCTTCGAGAGTCGGCCCATGATTATGGTCCGGTTCCCTTCCGATTCTTTCACCATTGGATTCATCTCGAGGGCTTTAATGATTTCGTCACTTCAACTTGGAATTCTGCCCCTTCTGTTGACTCTAATGGAATGCGTAACTTGGCGGGTAAATTGAAATTCCTTAAAGCTCACATCAAGATTTGGATTAAAGATAACAAAAGTGAAACAGTTTCTACTATTGCAAATCTTAAGAAGGAGTTGAACCAGTTAGATGCGGTTATTGACAAAGGTACAGGTACTGAGGTAGAAGCGGAAAAAAGAATGGAGGTGTTGGCTGCTCTTCGTAACATTGATCATATTCATTCCATGGATTTGGCTCAAAAGGCCAAGATCAAATGGTCAATCGAAGGCGATGAAAACTCAAATTTTTTCCACGGAATTTTGAATAAAAAACGTAATCAAATGAACATCAGGGGTATTACGATTGATGGCGTTTGGAAGGAGCAGCCTAATGATGTCAAACAAGAATTTCTTTCTCATTTTCAGGATAGATTCGCTAAACCTTCGGAGAGGCGTGCTAATATTGATATGAGATTTCCGAAAACTATTTCTGAAGATCAAAGTCAGGACCTCGAGCGAGAAGTTTCTAAACAGGAGATTAAAACGGCTGTTTGGGGCTGTGGCACAGACAAATCCCCGGGCCCTGACGGGTTTTCTTTTGGCTTTTATCGGCATTTTTGGCCTGTTATTGAGCACGATGTTTATATGGCTGTAAATCATTTCTTCATTCATGGAGAAATTCCTCCTGGTTGTAACTCATCATTTATAGCTTTGATCCCAAAAGTCCCGGACGCTAACTTGGTCAAGGACTTTAGACCTATTAGCCTCATTGGAAGTATCTACAAGATCATTGCCAAGATTTTTTCTAACCGGCTTGTTAATGTTTTGGGGGGACATTGTTATTGAGTGCAATCTGCGTTTGATCGACGAAAGACAAATGTTAAATCGGCCTCCGTTTATTCTTAATGAGGATTCTCCAGTGGTGTACAAAAAAGAAGAGAAAACTCTAATTTTTAAGGTCGATTTGAATAGGCCTTCGACATTCAGAATCGATGGGATTTTCTTAGATGATGTCTTAAAGGAGTTCGGTTTCAGGTGATGTAAATGGCGTAACTGCGATTCAAAGTTGCCTAACTTCTTCTAATGTTTCTAATCTTGTCAATGGATTGTCCTAGAAATGAGTTCCAATTCTATAAAGGGTTGAACAAGGCGACCTTATCCCCCTTCTTCTTTATCCTCGTGATGGGTCGAGCTTATTTATCTTTTCAGAGGATCGTAAACGCGGGGATGTTTAAAGGTATTGTGTTCGATCATCTTCTATGTCTTTAGCAATGTTATATGCGGAGTTGCTTATTTTCTTAGGGGAGCGTGGAGCAGTGACGATAATATCTCCACTTTGATTCACGTTTTGAAATGCTTTTTTCACGCTTCGGCCTTAAGATTAACTTGAACAAAAAGTAATATAATGGGGATATAATGTTGGAAGTGCTCAAGTATCAAGCGGCTGCAAAGTAGGATGTCTCGTCTTAAGTTGTCCTTTCTACTATATTGGGACTAGATGGGAGGTTCCTATGTCACGTGTTCAGCCATGGCAAGTGATAGTTGGAAAAAAGTGAAGTCTCGGCTTTCAAAATGAAATCCAAAACTTTATCTTGTGGTGGTTGTTTTAACTTTGTTAAAATCGGTATTTAGGATCTATTCCAGTCTTTCACATGTCCTATTTCAAATTCCTTTCGAAGGTGCTTAAGATCGCTGGAGTCTATTAGAAGTCATTTCTTTTATGGCCATGATCCCGGGGTAGCAAAAAGCATCTTGGGTTATATAGGACAAGTTTTGACAGACAATAAACCGAGGGGGCTAGGGAGTCTAGCTATTTCGTTAAATAGAGCTTGATGATTAATGTGGGTTTGGAGTTTCTCTCGCAAAAAGACTCTCTTTGGAATAAAGTTATGTTATGGCTATTCTCGGTGTGGGTGGTAAAATTCTTGGAATGGACTTCTTCCTCGAAAATCATGTTGGGGGCTTTCGATTTTGATGGAAGTTCGATCTCTCCAAAGAAAGGTATGTAACGTTTTTGATTATCTTGACTCATAAGATGGGAAACGGGGAGTCCACCAAATTTGGTTGGATCATTGCATACTAGGGCATTTTTAAAAGACTTTTTTCCCAGATTATACGCGCTTCTTGAATCTCAAAGATGTTACTGTAGTTCAAAGATAGGCGACACGAGTTTGGTTCTGTCCCACCCCCCATATGTAGAATTCCATAGAGGGGGTCGGTTATCGAGAAAATCAAATCGAAAGCTTTGTAGAATGAGTTCGTTGTGTCACTATCCGTACCTTCGGCTGACAAGATGGAATTGAATCTGGGAGAGTACGGGTATTATTTTCGGTGGCTCTCGCTCGTCGACGTATCGATGGAATGTCCTTCCGAAATTAGAGAAGAACACTAGATGGGTAAAGTTGTTTTTTTGTCCCGATAAAATCAACGTTATCTTGCCTGGAAAATCAAGGACCGATTGCTTTACTACCCGGTTCAACATTTCTCGTAGAGGTATTGACAATTCAGGATATGTGTGTCCATTTGTGATTATGCTATTGAATCGCAGCCATTTGTTCTTTAGGTGTGGATTGCGTTCGGGGACATCATTGCTAATAAGGTTTTGAGCTTGGTGGAATTTGTTCACGCACTTGTCAATCATATGCGTATGGAAGTCTTGGTTGTTTCAATGTCGTATGGATTCCAAACTCACAAAGATGTTCGAAGGCGTTCTGGTACTCCATTTGGTGGTAACGTTAGGATCTATCGTAACAAGTCCTATTTGATGACGAGAAAACTTCGAAAGTCCGAAATGTTATTGATAATGTTCATTGCTAGTTTCTTTTTTTTGTGTATAAGATAGATCTAAAGCCTCGTTCGGATGGAACGAATGGCTCAAAAACCCCTATATTATTGTTTTGTAATCTAGCTCCTTGCTAGTTTTTGTTTCTAATAAAATCGTCGTTCCAAAAAAAAAACATAGACGAACTACACACCACAATAGCAACAATAACCTTCACAAAGACCTTGTTACAATCTATCCCCGCCAAATAAGTGGAGTTTTGTTTTATACCGTAATTAGTTTCAAGGCCCGCCCGTTACGCGGGGAGCTTTAAAATTTTGTTCGAAGAAACATTTACATTTTGATAGTTGTTCGATACTGTTTTGGTTGTTCCAACTATTTCCTATCATTAAAATAACTTTGTCGAATTTCTGTTTAATGTTATCATTTACAACACATAGTTGTTCAGTGTTGTTTTGCTTGTTGCAATGAAAAAGCATCATGAATGTTTTATAACTTAGAATTAACTTCGTCAGTTTTACGTTGATTTATAATAGATGCTTGCACAACATTACGTTGATTTATAATATATGTTCTTGTTAGCCCATGTTTATTTATGTAGTATTTATCTTGGGTCAAGCCCACATCTAGAATGTTCTATAGTATTGTATATATTGTTACGTATCATGAATAATAAGAGATATACATTTTCCCATCCTACATGGTATCAAGCCATAAAACACCGATCCACAAAATTAAAAACCCTCAACAAAACCTGTCGTTCTTTTCCTTTTTTTGTGTTGGTGATTTGTGCTAGGTCACAAATCCACACAAACGATTTGTGTTATTCGTGCTTGAAGGTCACAGATCTGTTAATTGTTTTCTTGTGTTGGTGATTTGTGCTAAGGTCACAAATTCACACGGGTATCATTGTGTTGTTCATGCTTTGGTCACGAACCAATTATTCACTATTCTTGTTTGTTCACTGGTTCTTTTCCCTCGTCGTTAAACCATAGCAGCGTCCCACACAATAAAATAAACCATAAGCCGAATATCAATTTCATTCATTGCCTTTCTATCTCATAACCACTGACAACAAGTTGATAAATACTAAAATCCTTTTTAGTGTTTTGGTTGAAGAAATAACAATTGCTTCCATATTATATACAAGTGACAGAAAACTATATTAAATCAAGCCTACCACTCGTAATCTGTTCATTGCTTCTTACACAATGATTGGTACAAATATACATACTCGCTCATCTGGTTATCAAATAGTGCAGCCGGCCCAAACTGTTTGTCCAGCCCAATCCATTACTTATCAGTTGGTAAGCCCGACCCAACAGGCTCACTCCGGGTCAACTGTTGCTCCTCTCGGGTCAATGGGACCCACGGTTACCCTGGGACAGGAGACTACAACTTTGCCTCATGCGTTTACCGCCGGGACACTTCATGATCCCGCTCCTGCGGCTTGGAATATGGATACAGGTGCGAGCTCTCATCTCAATAACTCGATTACTAGTCTTAGTGAAATTTTTAATACGTGTATGTATCCATCTATCTCGGTTGGTGACGGTCATTCTATACCCGTCACTAATACGGGCCATAGTATTTTGCCAACTCCCTTTAAATCCCTTCACCTAAATAATGTTCTTATTACTCCCCATATTGTAAAAAATCTGATTTCTGTTCGCCAGTTTGTTCGTGACAATAATTGTACTATCGAATTCGATGCGTTTGGTTTTTCCGTCAAGGATTTCCTGACGCGTCGGGTGCTTCTTCGATGTGACAGCACGGGGGATCTTTACCCAGTCACAGCTCCATCTCCTATCCCTCATGCTTTTCATGTTAGTCAACATATGTGGCATCAACGCCTTGGACACCCAAGGGGTAAAGTGATGCGTCGTCTTGCTTCTTCTAATTTTATATTGTATAATAAAGAGAAGTCTCTCGTTCTGTGTCATGCTTGTCAGCTTGGCAAACACGTGAGGCTTCCGTTTGTTAGCTCCAGTACTGTGATTAGTTCTTGTTTTGACATTATTCACTCGGATGTGTAGACTTCACCCATTCCGAGTCTTTCAGGATTTAAATATTATGTCTTGTTTTTAGATCATTATTCTAAGTTTGTTTGGGTTTATCCTTTGGTTAATAAATTGGATGTTATGTCCAAATTCGTGTTGTTTCGTAGTTATGTTCGCACTCAATTTAAGTGTGAAATCAAGGCATTCCAATGTGATCATGGTGGTGAATTCGACAACTGTCGCCTACATACCCTTTTTGCCAAAAATGGAATTCAGTTCCGCTTTTCGTGTCCCCAAACCTCTCAACAGAATGGGAAGTTTGAACGAATGGTTCGTACAATTAATAACCTCATTCGCACCCTCCTTTTTCAAGCAAACCTTCCACCAACTTTTTAGGTTGAAGCTCTTAATATGGCCACACACATACTAAATATCTTGCCTTACACTGCTGTTGCTAATGACATTCTCTACACCCGTTTATATGGCAAAGATCCCAACTATACCCTTTTACGTATTTTTGGATGTTTATGTTACCCTCACCTTTATCCATCTCACAAACTTGAACCACGTGCAACACCCTCTATTTTTTTAGGATTTGCCTCTTCTCATAGAGGGTATCGTTGCCTTGACCTACACACCAACAAAATAATTATTTCACGTCATGTAACTTTTGATGAAACCATGTTTCCCTACAGCTCTACCATACCCAAATCCACTTCCGCTTATACCTTTTTAGACGATACCTTTGATCTATACCCTACTGTTCCAAATCCTACCCTTACCACACCAACTTTTGAACAAACTGCTCCATTAACACATCTAACCGAACCTGCAGCCCAACAATCTCCTACCGCGCGGCCCAACCAACACCTGCTTCCCCATCTTCGGCCCAACTCTATTCACCAATCCAACAACCATCCCCCGCGGCCCACCATGTAATACACAATACACAGTTAGAAGGGGTTGATGTTGATGAGACTTTTAGTCCGGTTGTTAAACCGGGTACTATTCGGATTGTTCTTAGTTTGGCAACTTCTCGACACTGGCCAATTCATCAGCTTGATGTCAAGAATTCCTTCTTACACGGTAACTTAATTGAGACAGTTTATATGCATCAGCCTCCTGGTTTTCAGGATTCTCAGTACCCTGATTATGTGTGTTTATTACAGAGGTCTCTTTATGGACTTAAGCAGGCCCCTCGAGCTTGGTTTCAGCGATTTGCATCTTACATTACTCGTGTTGGGTTTCAGCATAGTCGTTGTGACTCCTCTTTGTTTATATACCAACAGGGTACCGATACTGCTTATTTGTTATTGTATGTTGATGATATTGTTCTGACTGCTTCTTCTGAGACCTTGTTACGACAGATTATTGCTTTTTTGCATAAGGAGTTCTCTATGACTGATTTGGGTTCCCTTAATTATTTTTTGGGTATCTTTGTTTCACGAGATTCTACCGAGATGTTTTTATCTCAGAAGAAATATATTGTTGAGATTCTTGAGAGGGCACATATGGTTAATTGTAATCCTAGTCGGACTCCTATTGATACTGAGTCTAAACTGGGCAGTGATGGTGATGTGGTTTCTGATCCCACTTTATATCGGAGTCTTGCAGGTTCTCTACAGTATCTTACTTTTACTCGTCCTGATATTTCTTATGCGGTATAACAGGTTTGTCTTTATATGCATGATCCTTGGGAGCCACATTTCTCTGCTCTTAAGAGGATTTTGAGATATATTCAGGGTACTCTGGATTATGGTTTGCAGTTGTTTTCATCATCTACTACAGATTTGGTTGCATATTCTGATGCAGACTGGGCTGGTTGCCCCACTACACGGCTATCGACTTCTGGCTACTGTGTTTTTCTTGGTAATAACTTACTGTCTTGGTCCTCTAAGCGTCAGCCGACGCTTTCTCATTCTAGTGCTGAGGTAGAGTATCGAGGCGTTGCCAACGCTGTTGCTGAGACTTGTTGGTTACGCAATCTACTGCGTGAGTTGTATACTCCACTATCTTCTGATACGCTTGTCTATTGTGACAATGTTAGTGCTGTGTATCTATCTTGTAATCCAGTTCAACATCAACGTACGAAGCACATTGAGATTGACATACATTTTATTCGTGATTTAGTTGCTGCTGGACATGTTAGAGTGCTTCATGTTCCTTCACGTTATCAGTTTGCAGATATATTTACCAAGGGATTTCCTTCGGCTTTGTTTGAGGAGTTTCGTTCTAGTTTGAGCGTCTGAAAACCTCCCGCTCCAACTGCGGGGGAGTGTTAGCCCATGTTTATTTATGTAGTATTTATCTTAGGTCAAGCCCACATCTAGAATGTTCTATAGTATTGTATATATTGTTACGTATCATGAATAATAAGAGATATACATTTTCCCATCCTACAGTTCTGGTCATTTCAAAAAACATGAATTACCACGTACAGGAGGTTCCATGTTACAACTGATGGAAGACTTGGTGAAGGTTGGACAAATCATGGGGTATAATATGGACGGATGTTTAAAGAATATTGAAGAAATTATTGGTTCTCAAGGAGAAAACGAGAATCATCGATAAACTTTATGTCTTTGAATATCCAAGGCCTCGCCCAGAATGCTAAAAAAGATTGGGTTAAGGAGTTACGTAATATCAACAAGGTGAATTTTCTGTCTTTGCAAGAAACAAAAATAAAGGCTATCGAAATGTTCAATATTAAGTTGTGTTGGGGTAATTTCAATTTTGATTACGTTTACAGTCCATTTGTTGGTTATTCGGGTGGTATCCTTTGCCTGTGGGATCCGAGGGTGTTTATTAAAAGTAACTTCACTATCTTTGATTATTTTGTTATGATTACAGGATAATGGATTCCTAATGGCAAGCAGCTTCTCATTATCTCTATTTATGCTCCACAAGAATTATTTGAAAAGAAGATGCTATGGGATTACTTGACTGTTGTGATTGGTAACTAGAACGGTGATGTGGTGATCATGGGTGAATTTAATAAAGTTCGTAATCAAGAGGAGAGATATGGTTCCATATTTAACATGCAAGGTGCTAATGCCTTCAACTCATTTATTTCAGATGCGGGTTTAGAAGAGGTACATTTAGGTGGGTGTTCTTTTAGTTGGTGTCATAAATCGGCTAACAAAATGAGCAAACTTGGTGGCTTCCTTATTTCTGAGAGCTTAATGAGCTTGTGCCCTAATATTCATGCAACTACTCTAGACCACTATCTCTCTGATCATCGGCCCATTTTAATGCGAGAATCTCAGTTTGATTACGGTCTCATTCCTTTTAGATTTTATCACTATTGGTTTGAAATAGAGGGCTTTGATACTTTTGTGGAGAGAACATGGAAAGATGCGCAGGTGATAGATTCTAATGATATTTCAAAATTTATGAAAAAACTGAGATATCTTAAAGAAAAGATACGTGCATGGATAAAGTCTAAGAAGGATAATTCCAGTAACCATAAGAAGATTTTAAAAGCAGAGTTAGCTGAGATTGACTTATTAATTTATAGAGGATAAGGCGATTCTGAGGTCCTTAATAAAAGGCTCTTTGTTACCAAATCGTTACATGATATGGAAAAGCTAGCTTCAATAGAGGTGGCTCAAAAGGCTAAAATCAAATGAGTAATTGAAGGAGATGAGAACTCAAAATATTACAATGGCATTCTTAATAAAAAAAGAAGCCAACTCACTATTCGTGGTGTCTTGGTTGACGGCATATGGATTGACTCTCCTAGTTTGGTGAAGAGTGAGTTTTTATCTCACTTTACTAACCGATTCGCTCAAGTTGAGGCTCCTCGTCTTCAACTAAATATCGACTTTCCTAATAAGCTAAACATAGATCAATAGATTAACTTGGAATGTGAGGTATCTGTAGGATCCCATAACACTTCACTTCATATATTTAAACACGAAATTAGATCAAGAAAAGAGATGAGGAGATGAGTTGTTCTAGAGAGA
>BQNB010058106.1:0-37915 GCA_026074375.1 Tanacetum coccineum
AGTAAGGACTTAGGCAATAATATATCAGGATAGCATACAGTTGGAAAAATACTCGTATTCATGGTTTATAACATGTATCCCTCTCGCGGGTTTATGAAAAAATTAGAAGATTTAAAATGCGAGGCTATGAACTCACCTTAACAATATAGGGAAATCAGATTGATGGCAAAGTATATCGAGTGAAAGTAACGGCTTCGTCAAACAACCTGGGGTGATATGTCAAGTCTTAGTGTGATAGTTTATATTTCAAAACTTCATAAAGTTCAACGTATATCTTTGATTTATTAAATTATGGAAATATTGTATCGTTGTTCGGGCTATCATAATCTAGAGGCCACGTAGTATCGTTTGAGGAGCCAGGGCAATTTAAATCATAAACCCAGCAAACTCGTCAAAACAAAAACTCAAATGAAACCCTTAATATTCCCTAGTAATGTGATACGAAAAGATTTTAAGTTTCTTCAAAAGTTAGTTGATGATAAATTACGTTAAATATATAACGAAATAATGCGTCGATTTATGATTAATAACGATAAATGTGTCGGGTTTTAATAAAATAAAGTTTTATAATATTAATATATATTTATATAATTTGTATAAAAATATAATATTTTATATTTTTAAGTTTGCAAAAATGACAATATATACCCTTGGTTTATAAACTTTTACATGTTTAGTCCCTATATATAATGTATAATTTAATCCTTTATCTTTAAAATTTGGCAAGAATAGCCCTTGGAGTTATAACTTTAATATAATTACAGAAATGGCCCTTGTAGTTAATAATTTCAGAAAGTTACGATATATACCCCTATGCATAGAAATATTTGCAAAAAATATTTGTAAAACACGTCCAAAAAGCCATGCAAGCTTATTTTAAGATTCCAAATGATATTTGCAGGTTATAGCTTATTAGAATAAGCTAAAATAAGATGTTTTAACGTAACAAAAGTTTAGAAAAAGGATTCGTTAGCTAGAAAATCAAAACGGGTCATTTTTAGGGTTTTAATCAAAAACACATAGGTTTGAGGATTCAAAGCTTCAAACAAGAGTTCATATATGATCTTAAGAGTATTATGAACATTCTAATACAGATTATAAGCTTATTGAACAAGAATTAAGCTTACTTGAGCTAGAAATGGGTCGAAATGGGGTTTTCGGGTTCGTACGCCTAGTAACGACTTCAAGGGCTCCTTTTTCTTGATTCTTGGCTTCTATTCTGAGCTTAGGGATCTTATACTTCTTCCTTGGCTGAGCTAGAACTCCATTTGTGTGTGTAATGAAGATTTGAGGTGTGTTTTGAAAGGGTGCATGGATTTGGCTATTTATAGGGCTCAAGACCCTTGTTGGCCAAGTTTTCTTGGTGGCTAAGGGTTAGGAGCTGTAGATAGATGACTAAGGATGGCCTAGGGTGAGTATTGAGGGCTATGGAGGTGTAGCTTAGCAAGGTGGAAGGTTGTGGGGGTCTTGGAGGGTCACGGCTAACATGGGGTGACAAGGAGGTGACCATGCAACAATTGGAGCTTAAGGGTGGTGATAGAGGTGCTTGTAAGCTGCTTGGTGATGTCATAGAGGTGCTAGGATTCTTGCTTGAAGTGATTGGTTGCTTAAAATAGGTAAAAATGCAAGAAAAGGGGTGTCGGGTTCATTTTCATTTTGGGTTAGGGTTTAGGGTTTTAATTTCTAGTTAGGGTTAGGGTTTAGGATTAGTGTTAGGATTAAGGTTTAAGGTTTAGGATTAAGTTTTAGGGCTTAGTTTTAAGGTTTAGGGTTTATGTCACACCCCCAAAATCGGACGGCAGCGGAATAGTAACTTTGGGGTGCGACTTTAAGGCACAAAGTACAAGTCACAGAAAACGACCTCAAAAGAGACGTTTAATAAAATGTCACATTCAATTTAATTAAAAATGTCAGAGTTAAATAGGTTCCATTTATAATGTATTAGAAAACATTGTCAAAACGTTTGTCAAATAGTACTCAAGTTATTAAGCCTTCAAAAATATATATCCGCGCACCTCGAATGCTCCCAATGCACCACTAGTAACAATAGTAACCTGAAAATACATGCCTAAACGTCAAAATTTATTTAGTGTTGGTGAATTCATAGGTTTAAGTAAAAGCTGTATTGAAATAATTTAAGAATATATTTTAGAAAAGAAAAAGTAGCGTTACAAACATTTAAAATGATATTTCCAAAATCCATCTGAAATCCACGTTTGTTTATAAAATCTAGTACTGTTCAGTAGTGCGACCACAGATCGAAGTAATGGTGGACTATGTTACGTATTTCGAAGGCCAAAATAGTAAGGTAGACAAGGGACACATTCACCAGTCTAAATATATAACAGGTTATTATTGCACCTAGCTAATGACCCCGAAGCTTAACTAGATTTGTGCCCCAATCAGAATATAGGATGACTTGCCAACAACCTAAAAACACCTTTCATATGTTTAAATGCACCCGATCAAACTAGTGACCAAGTAAGGTGGGATTTGTCAATCCCGATAGATCTATCCACAACACTCGCCGCTTACTACAATAGAATTAACGGTTCATGATAAGTAGGGACTTCACGGCAATAAGGTAATTATGCCAATTAATTTTCAGGCAGACAACTGGATAGCATACACTTTGTAAACACTTGTGTCCGTAGTAAAACAATCATGTCTAAAATTCACGGTTTCAAATATAGGTATTCACGATCTCAAATCATGTAGTAAACAAATCAAACTTAGTAAAAATAATCATGTAACGCTTACGTATAGAAATCAATAAGTTTATGTAGTAAAACGAGCACGTATTCTCACCCCGAAAACAGTTTAAGAAAACCATTAAAAGAGAAAAGGTGGGGCTATGAACTCACATTGATGATGAAGAACGGTTGGCGGGAATGCGCATATTAAGCACGGCACAAACGGAAACCGAAACGGCTTGACCAATAAGTTGCAACTAATCTTAACGGCTAAGTCCCACTAGCCTAGGATATGGTATTTGGGTTCCCCGATAATTGGTTACGTCAATGCGACACGTTGATAAAGGATTGAGGTTTCAAGTTGTAATAGTTTGGTGGTTGGTTAAATAAAATAAATCAAGAAGTAACCGCAAAGTGTGTAATATATTCCGTATATATTACATATGAAAATAAGTGATTATATAATTCATATGGTGAATTATATAATAAGACAAAACAAGCCTATTACAAGTTATGTATGAATGTGAGATAATTGGGTAACAATATAATTCGACACTTTTTCAAAAGTCGTTAATTAAATTAATAAAGAGTTCTTGCATAAAAGTAAACATGTGTTTTAAAGTTACGAATTAAATAAGTTCGTTTAGTATTTCGTTTCCCCGGCAGGTTTTAGTTAATATAGTTATCTGTTTGTAAAAGTATGATTTCTCGATTATTCTCCTGGGTTTTGTTAAAACACAATTTTAATAATCTTAAAAACTATATATATAACTTTGTCATTTGATCGGGTTTCTAAAATAATATAAACTTCAATGACAATTTACTAAGTATAACAATTTTTAGAAATTTCGACATGACTTTGCCGTTTATACGACGTTTCCATTTTCACCAAACTCAAAGTTTTCCCTTCTTTAATCAATTTGTGTTGCAAAATATCCGCGTATTTCAATATATATCTATACGAGATAAAGCAATTTAACAAAAATAAGCTAAACCAAACACACCCTATATGTTGTAAAACACAAAACCAAACGCCCTATATGGGCAGCCTTAAACCCAGTTCCAAACAGCCCCTTATGGGCCGTTAACACCAAAACCAAACACCCCCTTTAGGCAGTTTTAAACCCATATCCAAACACCCCTTAATGGCAGTTAACCACCGAAACAAACACCCCTTTTCGGGCATGTTTATCAACCGAAATAAAAGAATAAAACCAACTAAATTCATTAAAACAAAACAAGTTAAAACAAACACAACCGCATAAAGTTTATTACTAGTTTTACACAAAATGAAACCATCCAACTTGGAGTATAATGGGTGGGGCGGTGGTGGTCTAGGCGGCTGTTGGTGGCCTGTTATGGTGGTGGCAGCCGTGGCGGCTGTGGTGCGAAGGTGGAGATGGTGTGGCAGGCGTAACGGGGTGGTGACGAAGGTGATATGGTGGTGAGTGTGTCGGCTGTGACGTGAGGAGGGTGAAGAGGTGATGATGGTGACGAGTGGTGGTGGTGTTGTTGGTGATGGTGGCGGTGTCGGTGTGGTGGTTTCGGTGGGGTGGCAGCGGGTGGCGATGGAGATGATATGATGGTGATGTTGATGGTGGCGTGGTGATGTGATGGTGCGACGGCTGAGCAACGGAGGAGGGGGGCAGCGCGTGGAGAAGCGTGAGTGTGAGGATCGAGTAGATCGGGCGATGAGAATCGATTTTGGTTTCGGTCGGAAAAGTCCGCCGGAAAACTTTTCCGACGGCGGCGGCGTGGTGGTCGGCGGCTGGCCGGAAATGGGGAGGGAGAGAGGAGAGGGAGTGAGGAAGATGATGTATTGTGTGTGTGTTTTATATATTGAAATGAAAATGATATAAAAAAATTTTTATATATATAATAAAAGTTTTAAATTTTTTGAATAAGGTTGTTAATAGTATAGGGTTGCTTTTGTAAATATTCCCTCAGGGACTAAAAGTGTAATTGTTGAGAAACTTTTATAAAATATTGGTTCGGGGCTCATTTGAGCGACTTAACGGATGATTTAAAATACGAAACTTGCGCCATTGTTTTCCAAATCATTTTTCTGATAAAAATTGAGTTTTGCTTTGATAGTATTTCTTAAAATATTTTTTTATAAACATTTATAAAAAATAATTTGTTATTTATTTGGTGGACTCGGTTAAAATAAAACGTGAAATTTTTAATTTCGGATTTCGTGTTATCACATCGATAATAAATATATTATTAATGTTTTTAATTTTAATATTTTTATTAAATAAATAGTGATAATTAAAAATAAATTTAATTATTTGTGTGTGTCGGTACCCGTTGTGTGCAGTTTTCAAAACTTTGCGATGCTGTTTTAGCCCTCTTCTGCTTGTTTTCAAGTCTCGGGTAAAGCTAAAAAGTTGTTTGAAATATCGTTTTACATCAAATTGCTTTAGGGTTTGAATCGTGAAAACATGATTTAGTGGTTCGTTTTTGATAAATCAACTATGAATTAATTATATCCTTTTTTCTCGAGTTTCGAATCAAATAATTTAAAATTAAATTTTATAAACGACAAACATGTAATAATAAATATGATTTATTATTTAAATATGTTCCGAAAATTGACGGTTGTTACAGTCTTCCCACCTTAAGAGAGCGCCGTCCCGGTGCTCAATTTGTTTTATTCGTCCTTGGTTTACTAGTGATTAGATGAGTGGATATACCTAGGTCATCGGTCGAGGTTACACCGAAAATTTAAGTGAACAAAGGTCCAAAGCATAGGCTATAATGCAATCGATTGAGCGAATGAATCAACTGTATGGGAATCTTCAATGAAAGGATGAGAATACATGACTCGAAGAAATGCCATTGGAACGAAGAATTTAACAAGTCGTCAATTCTTGAAAGTGGTTAATGATTTATTACTATTAGATTATCAAGTTGCGGCGGTCGATACCATTCGAAATATCCAATATAACAAAAGCACGAGTCGAAAGAAATTCATAGCCCAAGGGAATGATTCATACGGACGAACACACGCTATGTCGGATAACATAAGCCCACTCATTTATAATTTGTCCACTTACAAATAAGAGGGCGGGGCCCATCCCTTGTAAGTAAGGAATTTATAAAACTTATGGTTCGGTAATTATAATTCCTTATTCAAATGAAGAATCGTCCTAATTCATTTCAATAAGATGATTATAAATCATCCTACTTAAGTATCGCCGGCACAAAAACACAATATCAAACAATAGATTACGAAACAACGTATACGATCAAAAGCATAGGAAGAGTGTTCCAACTCAAAGTGGAGTGGTAAAGTAATCGGCATTGGTGTTCGAGAGAGTAATTGAGAAATCAGAAAGTACGGGATAATCGGAGTGATCAATATTTATAACTGACTAATATAAGGTAAATAGTAAGGCGTCATACGATAGACGTAAGAAAGCGAAATCATAAGCAAGTATTAAATACTCGTTATCCATATAATAGTAGTAGAGATACAAAAGAGAGCTTATAAAGGATCAGGAAGCATGCGCGCGCGGATATCGGACAATGGTGAAAGAATCTTAAAATTTTTCGAAAAACGGTTATAGTCCAGGTTTTGAAAACGACCTAGTTCTCTACAACCAGTGCTCTGATACCAATCTTTCACACCCCCAAAATCGGCGGAGCGGAATAGTAATTTGGGTGCGACTTTAAGGCACAAAGTACAAGTCACAGAAAACGACCTCAAAAGAGACGTTTAATAAAATGTCACATTCAATTTAATTAAAAATGTCAGAGTTAAATAGGTTCCATTTATAATGTATTAGAAAACATTGTCAAAACATTTGTCAAATAGTACTCAAGTTACTAAGCCTTCAAAAATATATATCTACGCGACTCGAATGCTCCCAATGCTCCACTAGTAAAATAGTAACCTGAAAATACATGCTAAAACGTCAAAAAATAATGTTGGTGAATTCATAGGTTTAAGTAAAAAGCAGTATTGAAATAATTTAAGAAATATTTCAGAAGAAAAGTAGCGTTACAACATTTAAAAGTGTTATTTCTGAAATCCATCTGAAATCCAAGTAGTGATTTAATAAATCTAGTAATGTTCAGTAGTGGACTGATGATATTTCTTTAGTGTTAAAGATCTTTGAGATCGTTGAATCTTATTAAAGAACACACAAGAAAAATCTGAGATCTAGCTTGTGAGTTTGATTATGTTCTGAGTTTGAGCAGTTATTGAATCAGTGTTTTGTTTTCCGAGTTTGAGATCCTTTGTCGAAAATGGATTTCGAGTTTTTCTTTGGATCCGAGTTTAATTTTTGAGAAAGGATTTTGGATCTATGACGATGTTTACCGAAAAATCTGAGATCAATCTCCTTTTATCCCGTTTCTTACCGAAAATAACTCGATCCGAGTTTGGTTATGATATGAGTTTGGTTTTCGAGTTTAGTTTTCGAGATTATTTTAGATCAGTGATGATTTAGCTTTTTGTGAGATATGATCTTTTAAAGATTGAGATTCTATTGTTATACACACAAAAAGAAACTGAGATCCAACTCTTCTTTTTCGATTCCAAAGTCGATAATACCGACTTTGACCGGTCAAAATTGATCAAAACAGTTATGGACCGAGTTTGACCAGTCAATGATGTTGTAACAAACTTTTCCGAGTTTGACTAGTCAAACAACCGAATTTGATTTTAATAACAACTTTTACTGAATTTGAAAATAAAAATATGCTGAGTTTTAAAAAATAAGCCCAAATAAGCTAAAATTTATACTAATTTGCCACGCCACTTACGATAAAATCGCAAGTGTTCAATCTCGATAGAACCGAGATTAGCAAAATAAGTACAAATAAGCTCTAAAAACTGAATAAGCACATTTTCAAGCAGATTGACTCGATAAGCACACGAAAAATAAGCTGAAAAACTGAATAAGCACACGAAAAATAATCAAATTCAGTAAAAATGACACGAAAATCAGAATAACACAGCAGCAGCGAATCAGGACAGAATAAGCTCGAATAAGACCAAAATAAGCTCGAAATAAGCTGCTGGAATAAGCTCTCCAAAACCAGACTAAATCGCTTATGCAGCTCTGATACCACTTGTGATAAATCTCGATTCACGATCTCGGGAGGTCGTGGATGATGGAAATATATAAAAGCCATTTTAGAGAGAGAAATTGATTTATTATTGAATGATTAGTGAAATTACAATTATGAGGTTCACCCCTCTAAGGAAGATTAGAGGGGGTATTTATAGTCTAAACACAAGCCATCTTTGGGCTAATTACACTTCTAGTCCTTGTGTTTAAGACTATAAGGAAACTAATGTAATTTCCATATAGACACCACATTTTTAATCCTAATAGGTTTCCTTCTTGCTTCCACTATTAGTGCATTGAAGCATTCACTAATTCCATTCTCAACAGCATCACATGCTTTATCAGTACTAAAGAAAGCCCTACTCCAGCTTTTGGGTTTTCTTTTCATCAAGTGCTTGTGTGCATCTATGCTAACACTCTTCATCTCATACATTATCCTTTCAAACTTAGCTGGGTAAGTTACCTTAGCTGCTTTCCAGAAAAGGTTCCTATACACAACACCATTGAACTTCTTTTTGAAGTTGGCATAAATATGCCTAGCACACTGTTTATGTGTAGAGTAGGCAGAAACAAACATATGCTTACCATACCAATCAGAGATATAGTCTTCAGGATCCTTATGCAGAAAGTAAATAGCTGCACATCCATGTTGACATGGTATACCAGACAACTGCCAAGCTCTACAACTGCAAGTCATCATCCTCTCATCTACTCTGAATCCATCATAACCATTTCTTACCTCAAATTTGCTTTCCCCACTTGGTACCACTTTCCAATTCCTGGACAAATCATTGCATTAGTGTTAAACAAATGTATAAAGAAACTTGTGCAAATTCTTTGAATATACCTGTGCAAATCCTTGATGATTTCAAATTTCTTTCTAATGTTTGGACAAATTCCATCATTCCATTTCTCATGCTTTTCCCTCATCTTCTGCATCCTTTCCATTGTCATCAACCTTATATCTTCAAGCATGTTTATAATGGGTTTCCTTCTTGCTTCCACTATTAGTGCATTGAAGCATTCACTAATTCCATTCTCAACAGCATCACATGCTTTATCAGTACTAAAGAAAGCCCTACTCCAGCTTTCAGGTTTTCTTTCCATCAAGTGCTTGTGTGCATCCATGCTAACACTCTTCATCTCAGACATTATCCTTTCAAACTTAGCTGGGTAAGTTGCCTTAGCTGCTTTCCAGAAAAGGTTCCTATACACAACACCATTGAACTTCTTTCTGAAGTTGGCATAAATATGCCTAGCACACTATCTGTGTTCTGCTAAAGGAATTATTTCTTTAGCAGCTTCTATCAGTCCCTAAAAGAAACAAATAATGGTTAAGTATAAATACATAAATGAATACCTTTAATCTAAAAGTATAGACATTCATACCTTGTGCTGATCTGAAATGATAGTAAGACCTGCACCAGAATCTATACCTAAGTCATCAATCAAGCATTTGATAAACCAACTCCAATTTTCCTTGTTCTCAACACTGAAAACTGCCCATGCAATGGGATAGATTTGATTATTTCCATCCCTTCCAACAGTTGACAACAATTCCCCTTTGCATATAGTTTTTAGAAAGCAACCATCCAGACCTATGACTCTCCTACACCCTTGTAACCATCCTTGTTTCACACCCTTAAAGCAAACATAGAATGTCTTGAAGTAGTTCTTTCCATCAGGCATGTTATCAACACCTAACTTACAAGTACTCCCTGGATTAGAATTCAAAATCTCTGAGGCATAAGACCATAACATTCCATAGTGATCCTCTAAGCATGTCTGGTATTGGTTTAAAGCTTTCTTCTTTCCTCTTCTAGCTTGACTAAGAGTGACCTTGCATTTGTATTTCTTCAAAATTAATTCCACAATTTCCCTAATCTTAATATTTGGATTGATCATGATCTTTTTGGCATAATTCCTAGCAATCCAATCACTTGTAATCAAAGTCCCATACTCATATGTCCTAGAACATGCATGCTGATCAACAAGAGTTTTAATTTGAAAAGATCTTTCCCTTGACATCCATGATGCCCATAATCTAAAAGGACATTTCCTTTCTACTGAATCTTTACTACATTTAGCATGTAGTTTCTTAGGGGTATTAACATCATAATACAGCTTATATCCATTTGAGTTCTAATTTCAAATACTTCTTCCTCACCATCAGACAAATGATCAACAGAGGCTGTATCACTATCTTCTTCACTAAAATAATCAAAAAGATCATCTTCTAGGTCACTATCACTACCATCTCCCCTATTTAACTCAAACACAGAACTGGACAGATAAATATCCACAACAAAATCATTTTTTTACCACATTCTACACATTCCTTTAATTGAGCATCAGAATTTAAACACCTTAAACCACTATCCAAATCTTTACCAGGCAGCAAATAAAACATACTTTTAACCTCACCAGAAAATTCACTCCCTATCAATCTACCTAATGCATCATAATCCATAGAAGAAAGATCAACATTTTCTACTTTTGAGAGAATTTCAAAGTCATAGGTGAGAGGGTTTCTTACAAAAGAACCACCACGATGGAAGTTTATCACAAAGTTGGAAGATTGAGATGATGATGCCATCTGTGACAAATATCAAACAAGACAAATGTTAATTCGAAAGTTCTATAAATATTACATAAAAACCCTAAATGAAAATCAAATTAAAAGCCCTAATTTGGATAAACGAAAACACAATTAAAAATGCGTGTGATTATTACCTGTTTAAGTAGATGGCAACAGGATTCAACCAACTTTAAAAGTTTCAATTGTTAATGAAAATTGGGTTAGATGAATTTGTCTGAGTGAATTGAGTGTGTGTATGAATTAGGTTAAAATGAATCGGATTATTTAATTTATTGGGATTAATAACAAACTATAAAAAGGTTTTTAAAATACAAAATATATAAAAGGTCAAAAGCCACGCTGGCAATGCAACCGGGAATCAACACTACAAAACGGTAACCCAAGGTTGGGTCTAAAATTTAACCGGTTGCGATAGTCCAGTAACCCAATTGAACAAAAAAAAAGTTTAGTAACTTAGGCGAACAAAAATTGAAAGTTTGGTAACCTATCTAACCAAAAACCCTTTCCATTATAAATACCCCTCACCATCTCCTCATTTTCTCACACAACTTCTTATCCAACTCTCTCACACATTCAAACCACTTCTATACACACACTATGGCTAACGAACAAAATGAGGTGTGAGATGCTATCATTAGCCAGCTACGAAAGGAACAAGAAAATGAGTACCAATTGATTAACAATTTGTTGGGGGAGATAAATTGTTATATGCTCCAGAATCTCACACAACTTCTTATCCAACTCTCTCACACATTCAAACTACTTCTAACAGAGACAAAATGATCCAGACTTACCAAGCAATCTAAGAATGTGTTCTCGTATCGTTTCATGCGTTTACGTTTTTATCTATGTATTCTTTTTAATTATGATTTGAATTTTGTTGTTATGTAATGTTTTTTTTATTATTTATGTAATGTTTTTTATTATTAATGAAATTTAAATTTGAAGTTAAAAAAATTGAAAATGGAAAAAAAATGAAGGTCGCCTTATAGTGGCAAAAGGTCGTCTGTAGGTCGCTGGAGAGAGAAAACTGATGTGGCACCGGAAAGTGCAGGTCGGGACCGAGTATGATAGTGGGCAGCCTAAAAGTATGAAACTTGAAGGGGACCATCAAATATTAAGGGTTCGTTTGGTTTGTATTTGGGTTTAGGATTAAGATTAGGATTTGGATTTGAATTTGATATAAGAGAGATAAAATATATTATAAAAAGAAGAGAGAGAAAATATATATATACATATATATAAAATATTTAAAATTTAAATATTAGCTTTTTTGTGTTAAAAATAATAATAAAATAGAGTAAAGTTAAAAATAAGCCCACTAATAATGAAAAACCTAGCTACCCCATATACTTTTTAAACAGTACATGTCAGTGGGATTGGTTCCTAATTTCTACACCTGTATTTTCAACCAAACAAGCTTTTACTGTCTTTTCAAATGTAATCCCAACCTAAAATAGGGAAACAAACGTGCCTTAAAGCTATTTAGAGAGGAGGGGACCATCAAATATTAACATCGTCTAAACAATTTGCTCGGTCGCATAGCAGCCCAAACAATTAAAAAAGTTGGATTGGTTTGGTCGATCACAATGTCATATAATGGGGTGTTTGAGCGGGTCATGTGAAGGCCGACCAAATGGTTTGGTTGGAGTATCACTAGTTTGGTGTGTCATGGGCGACCCTTCACGCGTGAAGAAAGCCTCATAACGGTCAGTTTTGTGGTCCCTTTAACTCATTTTAACGTATTGCCAATACGAGAGATACTTCATTTTTCAATAGTCTTTGGTATGTTTAAAACTATAAATTGTAATATCATCCATTTGGTTGAAACATAAAACTTGTTTGGCTTGAAATAACCTTTTTGCAACAGAATTATTTCCGCTTATTTAATTTTATTTCGATGGGTAAGTGTAGGTTTTATAAATCATCTTTTGGTGGTTTTACATTTGTTAGGTTCGGGAGGCGTGGGTTCTTCCTTCGATTGTTAGATTTTCATAGTTATATCCCATATGATTGTTGTAGCTTTATTCGTGTATATGGCCGCTAGGACCAAACCACTGGGAACGCACACACAGATTTGTGTTAAATAATAATCACCACCCGGCAGGGTCCTCTTGGCCTTGACACATCATCTTAAAGGATAAGTATGAAAACGTTGGGAAAGACCAATACACTCTATTGACCAGGTAACTTGCTAATAACTGTTGTTTTATAACAATCCCTAATCTCACGCCGTCAATCCAAGATTTAAGGGATCTTGTCTCCCACGTGAATATGACCGTCTGACAGACCATACATTGGTAGGTCTCAGCGTGACATTCCTCTAGGTTCTCAAATATTTTTTTGTGTGTCAGGAACATGTAACGTCACAGTCCTTTTGGGTAGGTTACATACCTCGAGCACATTCAATGCATTCATCTACTTAATACGCATTTATTCCATTCAAATCTGTTACCTCTTAGCTTCTTTCATTACCCATTACTTACTCTCACACCGGAGCTTGGTCTTGGGTCATACCTGGGGTGAGGCTAACGTGTGTTGTCTTTTGTATACAGGCTTGCTGAGGCGCTAGACAAGTTTAGAAGGACGTCTCTCCTTCTAGCGGATCTTTACCTCAACAAATTGGCGCCATCCGTGAGACCCAAATTCAATTTGCCTAGTGCTATGAATGACGGGTCCAGAATCATCCACACCAATCAAGAAAACAGCAAACAAAGAAACACCCAACCAAAACACTACCAATCAGAGCATAATAGAGGGACACCACTTTGCCCTCAAGGAACTCTTGAAAGAGCCCGGTAATCGTGATCTTATCAAACCCCTGTTGTTGTCACACCCCGTAAAATCTCGGTTAGTATTCCGACCCACTCCGGTCATCTACTCTTAAATTTTATACGTTATGTTTAAATCTGATAGTTTACCGGGGAACTAGACTGCGTAAAAAACTAAAAAACGTCATCGGACGCGTTCCGACGTCGCTTATAAATTAATTTAGGCTTAATATAAGATATTTTAGCTTTCCTGAGTGTTTCGTGATTTTTAATCACTTCCGAAATTAATTTTAGGGTTTTATCCTTTAAATTACGTTTTTCGCGTTTTTAACCAAACGGAACCCCGAAAACTCCAAATCTTTTCGTGTAAACTCAAGTTATCGTATTTCTAGTGTCATACTACTAAAAATTTCGTTCACCTCTTTTCCTTAGCCAAATATGGCGCCTAAACTACAACAACAAGTATACTTGGACCCAAAAATAAAAGAAATGGCATCTTATTTTGAAAGCCTCACCCATGTGTGCATACTTGATGAGAAAATGACATCTTTGTTGTCTTGTAATTTGCATGCATGCAAGACTCTTACACATCACATGTTACTTACACATTCTTACAATTTGACTAAACCTTTGAATAAGTAATTTTGAACTTAACCAAGTATAATGAACTTTGGCTAGAAAAATTGAACCATCTTGGTCCCTTGTGACCCTATTCGGCCGAACCCAAGACCAAGCACACCTTTGGTGTGTGTTGGTCACTTGTATGCACCAACTAACCCATCAAACCCTAGCTCTTACCTATATATACATACCATATTCACAACTTAGGGTTTTCATTTCACTTCCAAGTCTCCAACAAAAATCTTTTCTTCCCTTTTCCCTTGCCTAGCTCACGGCACACCTACAACACCATACACTCTCCATAACTTTTGATTTCTAGCAAGATCCAAGTATTCTAAACTCATTTCTAAGGTTATCTAAGGTAGATCCAAGTGTTAGTTGGTTGTTTTCAAGGGTTTTCAAGAATCATAAAATTTGGGTTTCAAGTTTTATAAGTGGGTTTTGCAAGATCTTGTGTCTTCATCTTTTGCTTACTTTCTTGTGAGTATTTCTTGACCCATCTTGTATTATTTTGATGTTGTTATGAATCTTGTTATAGATCTATGTTTATATCTAAAGATCCAAGTGTTTGTGATGATTTTACAAAAGAAATTACAATTTATTTTTGTTCATCTTAAAAATATGTTGGAAGTCTTATGACAAAAGCTTTAGGCTTTTATTGTATACTATTGCTCTGGTGAGATGGAGAGTTGATGAGGAGTTTTTGCAACCAATAGAGTATTAGGTTGTTTTATGGTTCGTTTTGTGGTGTAGTAGTTGTAAATAAGGTTGGTGAACTAGACTAGGCACTAATATGCGAGTTGGGTTGATTTTTGGTCATATTTCGGCAAAACAAACTTGCTGTCCCGAATTAGTTTGGTGGTTTTGAGCGACTTAAAAATGTTTTCATTAAAGCGTAAAATGTTGTTTTCGGAAGAGCTTTTCGAAAATAGATAATTTTTTCATATGTTCACACTTTAACATGGAACTTAAAATCGGGCCCAAGTTATGTACAAATGAAACTCGAAAATTTTTGTCTGGCGAAATATGAAATATTAATGACAGGAACAGTAGCTAAAAAACTGGGCGATTCGGAGCCCTTGGGTTGTATCGCTTAAGTATAAAACACGAAAGTTGTCCGGAATGAGATTTTACTATAATGTTGGCAACCGCTTAGCCTAAAAGTCAAAAACGAGAGACATTTTTACCACAAATCGGAAAAATAGATTTTTAAGAAAAACTCTAAATAATGCTTGCTGATTGGAAAAGAAAAAGGGGGTTTCGGGCACTTTCGGACGATTTTGGATGTTTTAAATGCAAGCGAAACATATAGAAATGTTAGGTAATTAGTTAGAACAACTAGAAATGTCATGAAAGGTTAATTGAGATGACGACCTTAATAAAAAGTAGGATTATTAAAAATGGTACGAATTGGACATTTAGGCGATTTAAACATAAGGATTAGGCGGTTTAGAATTGTTTAAGCGATTTGTAAAATATGGAATACTTAAACTAGGGGATGCTATTACGTTTGAAAACTTAAAAAGTTTCCGAAAGGGCAAGTTTCTAAAAATAGAAATTTTTGACAAGTGTCGGGATTTATCTTAGACGCTGGTTAGTTTCATGTTTTTATTACCAAACGCAAACACACTTGGATGCTTTAAATGATGAACATGGATGCTTTACTTATTTCTTTGATAAATGCTAAGTCATACCCATGCTTACTCTAGGTCGCGTCTAGACCTCCTTAGGCCCCGTTTGGGGGTGTGACAGATTGGTAATCAGAGCCAAGGTTATAGAGAACCAGGTAGTTATACTAGGTCTGGTCTATAACCAGTATGTGATCCTATGTGCCTCTATCTGTGCTTACGTGTTGTCTATCCTTACTGCATACATATATATGAGATTGCTATATATACTTGAGAGTATTACATATTGCCATATTTACCTTGCCATTCATTTTAGCATTTCTTTATGCCTTGCATGGTTTCATATAAAGGAGATTTATATAAACTTTTGCTTGTGCAGATTATGGCAGCTTCAGCTATCATTATTTCTTCTGATTCTTCGGATGAGAGTGTGGGATCACCGCCCTCTCGGGTTATTCTTTTTGGTGATATTCCTACTGTTATTCCTTCTACTTCTGTGGTTGCTCCAGAGACTTCTACTATTGCTCCTGTTATTTCCCCTGCCGCTCCTATGGTTGAGACGACTCTTGTCGCTTCACCCACTGGATTGTGTGGCTTGGTTCCCTATACGGGTTCCGATTCTGATTCACCAGATGAGATGTCTTCACCAGAGCACATTTCCCCGCTACCAGCTATTTCACCATTCATATGCACCGATTCTTCTGAGGCTCCTGATTCTTCTGATGGACCACCACTGCAGGACCCTTATGTTACTACCATTGCTCGTTGGAGGAGCAGGGTAACAGCACGTCCATCATCATCACATGAGTTTCCTATTGCTCCTGTTACTGCCCCGCCCGGGATTCGTCGACGGTCAGCGACTCTTATCTGACCCGGGGAGGCTATTCCTTTTGGTCGACCTTACCGCACCCATCTTAACGGGCCGCGTAAGTTGTTGACTGCAAGGAAGAGAGTTGGACCTTTACCAGCTCGCAGATTAGCATCGAGGCATGCATCACCTCGTTCTCCAGATCATCACTCATCTTCTTCCAGTTCATCTTCGGATTCTTCGCCAGTTCATTCTTTGGGTTTGGATGCGTCAGATCAGGCTCATTCGGGATCTTCGACTAGAGATGTATCACCCAGATTGTGTTACCCTCCGAGGAGAGCACCATGACGTAGTGTGGCATTTCGTCGTTGATGTGCTGCTCCATTATCTACTTTGTATCCACCGACTACATTTGAGTCATCATCAGGAGATTCATCAGAGGGACCCATGCATTTATCTCCACATTCTGCTTGACCATTTCGTAAGAGATGTAGATCCCCGGTTAATTCAGTACCATTATCCATGCCAGTTACGGGATCATTAGCTCCTACCCGTGCTGATCTCTCACCACCTCGTAAGAGGTTCAGAGATTCATATTCATCGGAGGCTAGCTTAGAGGAGGATGCCGAGGTTGGCCTTACAGGGATTGGGGTTGATATGGAGTTAGGTATTAGTGATGGGGATGAGGTTGGAGATCATGTCGAGATTGACCATAGGGATGTCAGGTATGACACAGAGGAGTATGAGGCTGACGCCAGCGCTGGAGATACGGCTGAGGTAGGAATCGACCCTATGACTGCACCGTTAGTTGAGGAGGAGATTATAGAGCCAGCTGGGGAGGATTCTCCTGACTCATCTGGCACTAGGGATGGCATTGTTAGGTCAGTCGAGGATACGCCGGTTGACTTGAGTGATGTTGTATGTGACTTTTACCATCACATGTCTGAGGTTCGTGTTGATAGGATTGAGACTGCTCAAAGACGGTTGGAGGCCGATCAGTTGATAGCAAGTGGAGACAGAGCTAGGATGGCTGAGGCGATCTACAGTTTGAGGTTGGAGAACCTCAAGATTCGTGCTATGTTGGATATTGAGTGAGAGGATGTGTGAGTAGCCTTGTCTTCATAGTCCTTTCACAGGAGGAGTTCGTCAGATTCGTAGGGATTGATGATACTCGAGGGAGGACTTAGGAGGTTGGAGTAGTATCTTGGGAGGCGTTCGGCTTTCAGTCATAGTCTAGTTGTTTACCCTGATCATGTAGGACATTAGACAATGGTTAGGTCTAGGTATTAGCAGTAAATAATTGTTGATCATGAACCTATTTTGGATTTGGGGTTGTATCGAATTATGCTTTTATTTATGAAATGAAAAGCTTGTTTTGGTTTTCTCTGCTTAATTATCTAAATTGTTATTATTTTTCTTGGAAACGTGTTGAATTAAATTTACTTCATAGATGTTATAAATTATCGTTTGCAATGTTGTGTATTCGTTTTAAAAATCTCACTATGGGTTGTGCCTTGTGATGTAGAACAATGACAAACACTCGTTCTGGAATGACCCACGCCGCAATTGAAGAAATGATCAATCAACGTGTGAACGCAGCTCTAGAAGCTTATCAGGTTAACCACAATCTTGAACTTGGAAATAACAATGGAAACAATAATGGAAACGGGAATGGAAATGACAATGGAAATGGTAATGGAAACAACAATGGAAACGGGAATGGAAACGACAATGGAGATGGTAATGAAAATGGTGATGGAAATGGAAACAATGGAGGTGACAACGGTGACGGCAATGAGAACCCCAATGTGAATGGAAGAGGCGGTAGGTTGGTTGCTCGTGAATGTACTTACCAGGATTTCATGAAGTGTCAACCAACAAGTTTTAAGGGAACCAAAGGAGTGGTTGGTCTGATAAGGTGGAGTAAGAAGATGGAGACTGTGTTTCACATCAGCAACTGTCCAATGAGATATAAAGTGAAGTATGCAACTTGTACCTTGCTCGACAGTGCACTAACCTGGTGGAACTCTCATAAGAGAACCATCGGAACTGATGCTGCATACGCTTGTGTCATGACGAGAGCTTGATGAGATGATGATGAAGTGTATTGCCCCTGAAATGAGGATCCAAAAGATGGAAACCGTGTTGTGGGAATCTGTCGGTGAAAAAACAATGACATCGCTAGTTACACTCAGAGGTTACAGGGAACTTCACTATGATGTGTTCCATAATGGTTCCCGAGGAGGGAAGATGTGTGGAGAATTTCATTGGGGTCTTCCCGTTAACATCCAAGGGAAATGTGATTGCTGCTGATACCTACAAGGACTTCAAGATGCTGTTCGAATTGCCAACAACTTGATGGATCAAAAAATTGAAGGGTATGCTGTGTGTAATGCAGAGTACAAGAGGAAGGATTGGGTTAAAACTTCTATGGAAACAACGGGGGCAATCAACCACCCCATCAAGCGACAAAAAAAAAAATAAAAATTATCTGGGGGACAGGAATGTTGCTAGAGCGTATGTGGCTGGTAACACATGAGGGAAGAAATTCGGTTGGTTTGTTTCCTACTCGGATTCCTTGTGGATAGCTTCTGCTTGGTGCCCTTGCATGGTTGTGGGGTGATGTGCATCATTGGTGGGTCTTTTAGTTTCCGCCATTGTTTCCGCAACTTCTTCCTCAGAGTATTCTTAGTCAAAAAATAAATTAAAATCAGGCGATCTCAAGTCGTCAAGACTTAGTATCTTGAAGTGTATCCTAGATGATCCAAATTCTTGTTCAAGTTCTTTGTAAGGTGTGGATAGTTCGCTTGTTGAACTCCTTGTCATGCACTACCTGAAACAAGGGATAAACAATCAGTAGCATGGGCTCTTTAGGATAGAAAAAAATTTAGCACGGAAATCAAATATGAAAACTAATGATCTAATTATGTTCTAGATGATCGATACGCCGTATCCAATAGAAGTGGATACGCCGTATTAATCGATTGAATACGCTGTATTGGGCAGAAAGTTAGATACGCCGTATCCAATGAAAGAGGATACGCCGTATCGAGTTATCTACCAGAACAGTGTATTAAGAAAAACAATTAAATTAAACACACAAATATACAAGAAATCAATTAAACTAACAAATATACAAAAATTTACAGAATATACAAGAATATACACTAATCTGATTAACACTACTCCTAGTGGTTAGATCTAAAATCTAAAACCAATATACAAAATAAAAACAAATTAAATGTCACTCCCTCGGCAGGCATGATGTTGTTGTATGACTTTATTTATGAAAGTTTCAAGTTTTAAATTAATTTTTTGCCGACATTAAACCAAAATAACACTTTAAAAAAACTTAAACGGGAAAAAACGGGCATTTACCCACGATCGGATGGTAGAATCATGTGTAAGTATGTGGGTGTCGAGAAGACGCGCGTGTAGAAGTCTGAGGGGTTGAGAGGGAGAGACGGGGGACTAGGGAAAGGGTTCTTTCTAATATTACTAGAATGCACGGTGGATAGGATGGTGGATTAGAGACAGGAGGGCACAGGCTAGGCAGCTTTGCGGGGATGCGGATTTGGCACTGGGAGTGGGAATAACCCATCATTAGTCAATAACGTAGCCAGTCTTTGCATGCTCATGTTAAAGACATACTTTCTAGAATCCTTTTAGAGGTGGGCTAACAGGTAAAAGGGAGGTTTTCAGCCTAAAAGACTGGCACGAGTTTGGTGGTGACTACAATCAATTCAAGACACTTTAACCCACACAAGCAAATTAACAAAAGATAAAAGAGCAGTCAAACCTTATGATAGAAAACTGTATTAGCCAGCATTAATCCGATTAGAAGTTGGTTTGTTTATCCAGTGCAATGATTACTTATCTCGATGTGGCATATCATTCTTAGACTTAGGCGGGACTTTATCCTAAGAACTAGACACATTAATTCTGTCACAAGTAAAGCATCTGTATAAAGCATCCTTGTTTGCTTATTATAATCTATCTTAGGGATTAAGGTAATGGTGATCTTGTTAAACCCTAGCTCATGGAGACTTTACCCACTTACTACTTAACGGGGATTTATACACTAGTAGTCCACTTATTCAACAATCCGATGGAATCAGAACGTTATTTATTAATTTATCTAGGTTCACTTGCTAGTGAACTTGTTCAATAAACTAAAGGCAATATCCAATATCTAGTTAAGCCAAAGCGTATCCTAGCATGGATTTAGCAGGACAATATTTATGATCCTATGATTCTAGATGTATAAATTACTATATGGAGAGCTATCCCAACATCTAGATTACTTGGTCTGTATCACTAGATCCAGTTGAATGATAGGTCGCATACAAAAGCACGTAAACAAGTATAAATTGATAAACATAAACAAGCATACAATGATAAATTAAGCAATCAAGATATATAAAAAACATTCAGATCTTCATAATAATGGCTAATACCCGAAGGTATTAGCCTTCAAACATCATAATTAATACAAGAGTAATGGCTTAGCCAAGGTAAACTAACTGAGTTAACGAATGATACCAAAAACTAAACGATTACAAAAGTATAAGAAATTACACGTTGTCTCCTATGGATTGGAATGCGTTGCAAGACCTCTTCTGCTCTTTTTCTCTTCTGAAAATCAACTTTTGTGGTTTATGTATCGAGAATATGATTTAGCACACTTAAAACTCGTTTTTGAGTTTTGTATTTATAGGGTCTGGAGTCGGTGTCTATATGGCGTATCCAAGGTCTTGGATAAGACGTATTGGGTGTTTCTTGGAGTAGGGACCATGTTTGATATCTTCCAGAATATTCACCTTATATATCTTCAATATGGCGTATTGGTCTTCTCTGGATACGACGTATTGATCATGTTTCCTTCGTGGTCTTTGGTGAGTGCAGGCATAGCTACGCCGTATCTTCCTTGATGGATATGGCATATTGGTTGTCAGAACAGTTATAACACCCCCATTTTTGACATATAGCAGCGAAAGCTAATCTGGGGTATTATTTCATAGTACAACAGTCATAATCATAGAAAATGAACTGAAAGAGACGTTTTTAAAAGATAAGTTAGACGTTTTTAAAAGATAAGTTATCATTCATTATTTCATCAGAGTTTTTACAAACAGAGGTCCCAAAATCTACATGAAAACATAAAGTTTGAATGATAACAGTTTAGCCATCTTCAAGTCAGTGCCACTCCGTGCCATAAGATGTTCAGTTACCTGAGATAAACATGCTAAAAAGGTCAACACAATGGTTGAGTGAAATTCATAGGTTTATAATAAATAGTGTGAATACAAGTCATCATAAGAGTGGGTTACGTTGTTATACACCCATAAGTGTAATAATTGCAATGAGTACAATTATTATGGAAAACAGTATTATTGCGTCTAAGCTCATGGCACTCAAACTGACTAGTGTATATATCAATAATGATATATATAAAGATAATGGCCCTCGTGTAGGTAATTGCCATATACCTATAAGTTTCAAATATAGTATGTTTGGTTACCTATCCGGCTAACACAAACGGGATTCGTCAATCCCAATAGGCCTATTCACAATATTCACGTTCACTCGCAAGTGATTAATGGTCCATGATGGTGGGGGTCTTTTGGCATAAAGGGACTTAGACAACAGATGCAATAATATATCAGGATAGCATACATTTAGAAAACACTTGTATTCATGGTTTATAGCATGTATCCCCCTCACGGGTTTATGAAATAGAAGATTTAAAAGTGAGGCTATAAACTCACCTTAACAGTATAGGGAAATCTGATTGATGGCAAAAGTATATCAAGTGAAAGTAACGGCTTCGTCACGCAACCTGGGGTAATATGTCAAGTCTTAGTGTGATGGTTTATGTTTCAAAACTTCATAAAGTTTAACATATATCTTTGATTTATTAAATTATGGAAATATTGTATCACTGTTCGGGCTATCATAATCCAGAGGCCATGTAGTATCGTTTGAGGAGCCAGGGCACTTTAAATCGTAAACCCAGCAAACTCGTCAAAACGAAAACTTAAATGAAACCCTTCATATGAAATTCCCTAGTAACATGATACGATAAGATTTTAAGTTTCTTCAAAAGTTAGTCGATGATAAATTACGTTAAATATATAACGAAATAATGCGTCGATTTATAATTAATAACGATAAATGTATCGGGTTTTAATAAAATCGAGTTTTATAATATTAATATATATTTTTATAATTTATATAAAAATATTATATATTATATTTTTAAGTTTGAAAAATTGGTAATATATACCCTTGGTTTATAAACTTTTACAACTTTAGTCCTTTATATATAAAGTATATATAATTTAAACCTTTAACTTTAAAACTTAGAAAAATAGGTTCTTATAGTTATAAATTTAGAATAATAATATTTTCAGCCCCTTTAGTTATAAATTTCAGAAAGTTACGATATATACCCCTATGCATGGAAATATTTGCAAAACAAGTCCAAAAAAACCATGCAAGCTTATTTTAGGATTCCAAATGATATTTGCAGGTTATAGCTTATTAGAATAAGCTAAAATAAGATGTTCTAATGTAAAAAAAGTTTAGAAAAAGGATTCGTTAGCTAGAAAATCAAAACGGATCATTTTTAGGGTTTTAATCAAAAACACATGGGTTTGAGGACTCAAAGCTTCAAACAAGAGTTCATATATGATCTTAAGAGTATTAGGAACATTCTAATACATAATATAAGCTTATGGAACAAGATCTTAGGCTTACTTGAGCTAAAATGGCTCGAAATAGGTTTTTATGACTCGTATGCCTAGGAATGACTTCAAGACTTCATTTTTCTTGCTTCTTGGCTTCTATTATGAGCTTAGGGACTTCTCTTGATCTTCTATTACTGCTAAGGAATGGTTAGAACTCCATTTGAGTGTGTGAGATGAGTTTTGAAGGATGATTTGAAAGGGTTGCTTGGTTCGAGTATTTATAGGGTGAAAAGACCCTTAATGCCCAAGTTTACTTGGTGTAAGATATCTAAGGCTAGAGTAGTGAGTATTGAGGGATAGGATGGTGAGGAATATAAACTAGAAACTAGATATGAGATGTGGAGGGGGGTTTTGAGGCCACCGCTGAAGTAAGACAACAAGGAGGTGACAAACCACCTTGGTGGCCAAGTATATTAGCAAGGAGGTGATAGAGGTGCTTGCTAGGCTGCTTTGTGACATAAGGGTGAGGTCATGGAGGTGCTTGGATGGGTGCTTGGTTTTAAAATGGGTAAAAATGGGTATTGGGTTGGTTTAGGGTTTGGTTTAGGGTTTTGGACTTTTAGATTGAGTTAGGGTTAGGTTTTAGGATAGATTAAGGTTTAGGATTAGTGTTAGGATTAAGGTTTAGAGTTTAGGATTAAGTTTTAGGGTTTTAAAATGAAATTAGGGTTTTTAGGGTTTTGTTTAGGGTTTTAGATTAGGGTTTAGGATGAATTAGGTTTTAGGTTTAAGGTTTAAAAGTCATGCATTAAGTGCTTGTACCTTTTGTTAAAGTGGTGGTAAGAAACTAAAATGAATTTGGAGGTAAAATGACCTAATTTAGTTTTTAGGCATGATTAGCTTGTACATTATGCTTTAGAAAGTTGTAACTTGATTCAGGAGGGAAAAGATATTCAAATGTTATGTATTGATACTTGTACACATGCTTTAAAGGCTTGTACATTCATTTTATATGTATACATTACATATAATTAGGGTTTTGATGTAAACGTTAACGTTTAATGCTTGTTTTGAAATAACATTTTGAAAAGTATGTTAAATGGATAATGTACTTGGTAAAATGATATTAAGATATAGACTTGACATATTAGGATGTTTACATGATATAAACATAGATAGAGATGGCATTGGTAGAGGTTGTGTGAGCTCGTTTACTTTAGAGATGCAAGTTACGTTGCATAATGAGATAAAGCAAAAATTTCCCTGTAAAAAGGTGGTATATATATATATATATAATAGATGGATATTACAGTGCATCTAATTTAATAGATGGATAATTACATTGATGAAAATTGCGGGTTGTTATAGTCTCCCTCCCTTAAAAGAAATCTCGTCCCGAGATTTAGTTGGATGCCGGAGTGATGTTTGAAAACAGATGTGGATACTTGGCATGAATTTGATCTTCGCGTTCCCATGTAAATTCTGGTCCTCTTTTAGAGTTCCATCTTACTTTGATTATAGGAATACGACTTTGTTTTAGTTGCTTGACTTCTCGATCCATAATCTCCACTGGTTCTTCTACAAAGTTGAGTTTGTCATCAAGTCGAAGCTCTTTCATTGGAATGACAAGGGATTCGTCAGATAAGCATTTCTTTAGATTAGAAATGTGGAAAGTACTGTGGACATTACTAAGCTCTTCAGGAAGCTCAAGTTTATATGCCACTGGGCCAATCCGTTCAAGGATTTTGAATGGTCCAATGTACCGGGGGTTAAGCTTTCCTCGTTTTCCAAATTGGATGACACATTTATGAGGTGATACTTTAAATATAATACGATCTTCCACTTGAAATTCTAAAGGCTTTTGTCTTATGTTGACATAACTTCTCTGCCTGTCTCTTGCAGCTTGCAAGCGTTATCGGAATTGCACTATCTTTTCAGTGGTTTCATGGATTATTTCTGGTCTTGTAAGTTGAACATCTCCAACTTTGGCCCAGCAAACAGGTGATCTGCACTTTTGACCATAAAGTGCCTCGAATGGTGATGCCTTAATACTGGCATGGTAACTGTTATTGTATGAGAATTCTACCAATAGTAAGTATCTTTCCCATCCTTTTCCAAAATCTATAACACAGACTCAAAGCATGTATTTGAGTGTTTAAATGGTCCTTTCACTTTGTCCATCGGTTTCGAGATGATATACCGTACTCATGTCTAATTGAGTACCCAAAGCACTTTGTAATGATTGCCAAAATCTGGATGTGACATGACTATTATGATCCGAAATGATAGATATTGTCACGCCATATCGGGAGACTATTTCTTTGATGTATAACCTTGTAAGGGTTTCCATACTATCTGTCTCTCGGGTAGGGATAAAGTGTGCGGATTTGGTAAGGCGATCGACAATGACCCAGATTGTGTCATATCTGTTTGATGTTTTAGGCAGTTTTGTGATGAAATCCATTGTGATTCTCTCCTATTTCCATATAGGAATCTCTGGTTGTACCAGTAAGCCGGATGGCTTCTGACATTCTGCCTTAACTCTAGAACATGTTAAACATTTGCCAACATATTCAGCGATGATTGCCTTCATGTTAGGCCACCAATAGAGTTTCTTAAGATCCTGATACATTTTTGTCAGAACCAAGGTGAATGGAATATTTCGATTTATGGGACTCATGCATTCTCAAGTCTCTCAGATTACCAAAGAGTGGTAACCAACTTCAATTCTTGATACATCAGGTTCCATCAGGACATATTTCAAATGCTTTGTCCATTCCTCGTAAGTTTTCAGCCCTGATGTTTTCTTCTTTGAGAGCTTCAGTTTGAGCTTTGAGAATTTGTGATGGTAATTTTGGATGAATGGTCATGCCTAATGATCTAACTCGGAGTGGTTTGATTCGTTTCTTTCGGCTTAAGGCATCTGCCATAACATTTGCCTTTCTAGGATGATAACGAATCTCACCATCGTAATCTGCGAGTAATTCTAACCAACGGCGTTGTCTCATGTTCAATTCTTTTTTATTAAGAATATGTTGAAGACTTTTGTGATCGGTGAAAACCGTACACTTTGTGCCATAGAGATAGTGTCTCCAGATTTTAAGAGCGAACACAACTGCTCCTAATTCGAGATCATGAGTGGTATAGTTTTCTTCATGAGGTTTGAGTTGTCGGGATGCATATGCAATAACTTTCTCTCTTTGCATTAACACCGCTCCCAGACCTTGATGGGATGCATCACAGTAAACAACAAAATCATCATTTCCTTCTGGTAATGCTAAGATTGGAGCTTCACAAAGCTTCTGTTTTAGTAATTGGAAAGCCGACTCTTGATCTTCGCCCTAGATATACTTCTTGTTTTTCTGGGTTAATTCAGTCAAAGACTTTGCAATCTTCGAAAAACCTTCGATGAATCTCTGGTAGTAGCCGGCAAGTCCTAAGAATTGACGTATTTCTGTGGGTGTAGTAGGAGATGCCCAATTCTTAACTGCTTCAATCTTGGCGGGGTCAACATGAAGTCCTTGACTATCAATTAAGTGTCCAAGAAATTGCACGATATGAATCCAGAAATCACACTTGGAGAACTTGGCATACAACTTCTCTTTCTTGAGTAATTCTAGGATTATTCTCAGATGATTTGCGTGCTCTTCTTTGTTACGAGAGTAGATAAGAATATCATCGATAAACACTATCACAAATTTATCCAAGTATGGTTTACACACACGATTCATGAGATCCATGAATACAGCAGGTGCGTTAGTTAAACCAAATGGCATCACTTGAAATTCATAATGTCTGTATCTTGTTCTAAAAGCAGTCTTGGGAATATCTTCATCCCTGACTCTCAGTTGATGATAACCTGATCTCAAGTCGATCTTTGAGTAAACACTCGAACCTTGAAGTTGGTCAAATAAGTCATCAATCCTGGGTAATGGGTAACGATTCTTTACGGTAAGTTTATTCAACTCTCGGTAATCGATACACATTCTGAAAGATCCGTCTTTCTTTTTAACAAATAAGACAGGAGCTCCCCAAGGTGAAGTACTTGGTCGAATAAAACCTCGGTCTGCCAACTCTTGAAGTTGGTTAGATAGTTCCTGCATTTCTGAAGGAGCTAATCTATAAGGTGCTCGGGCTACAGGTGTCGCTCCTAGAATTAAATTGATTTGAAATTCTACTTGACGAACGAGAGGAAGGCCAGGTAGATCTTCAGGAAAAACTTCTGGGAATTCTCTGACAACCGGTATGTTCTCTAGTCGTTTCTCGTCTGACTTCTTTTCTATTATTTGGGCTACGAAAACTTGACATCCCTTGGATATATACCTTTTGATTTTATACAGGATATGAGATTTAGTCAGGTTTTACTTTGGTCACCTCGAATGATTAATGTTTCACCATCGATGGGAATGTGGATGACTTTCTCGTCACAGATGCTCCTAGCATGATACTTGGATAACCAATCCATACCAATGACGATGTCAAAACTACTTAGTTTAATCGGCATAAGAACAATTTTGAAAGGTTAGTTTAACAAGGTCAGGATTGCACCCTGAATAACGGTGTTTGTGCTTACTAAGTTTCCGTCAGCCATTTCGATATCGTAAAAGGTATCTATTGTAATGGGTGGAATATTTAGCTTAGAGGCAAGAGATATAGATACGAAGCTTTTATCGGCTCCAGAATCAAATAATACTCTAGCTAGATGTTGGTTTAGAAGGAACATACCCGTGATTACGTTCGGGTTTTGATGAGCATTCCTATCCCTTAGCATGTAGGCTCTTCCATAGGCATTGTTGTTGGTGGTCTTTCGACACTGATTTGTATAATGCCCTTTCTCTCCACAAGCATGGCAAGTAACTGTCACTGGTAGCAGATTACTTCTAGTGGCTGGCCCTTTGTTTCTACAGTTCTTAGTCAGATGTCCCACCTTGTTGCAAATATTACACTTAACAGTGCAAGGTCCTGTGTGATGCAGAGTACATTTCTTACACAAGGGAAGGCTTCTAGTATATCCATTATTTTTAGCTGGAGTGGCAGCATAAGCCCTAAAGGTTTCTTGTCTTCTGTTATGTTGTGGTTGGTGATTATTGTAGCGGTTGTTCGTGTTGGTGTTACGGTAGTTGTTGTTATTATCGTTGCGGTAGTTGTTGTTGTTGAAAGTTCTTCTGTCGTCAAACTTTCGTTTATGATCACTTGATACTTGCACCGGAGTGTGCTTTGTTACCTGATCCATTAGCCTCTGGGCTATGTTAATGGCTTCCTCTAGAGTTTGAGGTTTAGAGGCGGTAACATTCCCTTTAATACTTCGAGGCAATCCCCCGATGAAAACTTCCATCATTTTCTCAGAATCTGGCACCATAGTGGGACACAAGGTTGCCAATTCCTGGAATCTTCTCACATATGTCTTGAGATCATTCCCCTTCACAGTCAGATGGTAAAATTCGTCTTCCATCTTCTGGACTTCAGTTCGGGGACAGTATTTCTTTATCAAAAGTTTCTTGAATTCAACCCAGGTAATCTTGTAAGCTTCTTCTATCCCAATAGGTTGGGCAAAAGAATTCCACCAAGATAGAGCTTCTTCAGTTAAAGTACCAGTAGCAAACTTCACCTTGCAGTCTTCGGTACAGTTGCTACGGGAAAACACTGATTCAGTTCTTTCAAACCAGCGGATAAGTCCAACAGCTCCTTCTGAACCTTTGAAGTTGAAAGGTTGGCAGCTCATGAACTCTTTGTATCCCCCCCGCTGAATTGGTCTGCTCCACAGAGATTCTCTTGGTTCTCTTGGTGTATTATTAGTATTTGCCATGTTAACGGCTTGTACTTCCAGAGCTGCGATAACACTGTCAGCAACTAGTTTCCTGATGGCAGCCTGAGTCATGGCTGGTGCTTCAAATGTTGACATCCTTTAGCGGCATTCCTACAACATAAGATAACACGTAATAAGAATGATATCACAAGTCTTAAAATGATTAAAGTTCAAAAATAAACATTGTCACAATAGTGGTATCGAAATCATAGATAATTCATATCAAATAAGTATCTATGATTATTAGAATCATGGTATGATTCATAACGATGGAGACGAAGATGATGATATAAGAGAAGTTGTTTTAGGATGGATATATCGGTATTATGAAACAACAAGGTATAACGGGATTGCCATTGTATTATATCATGAACAACTTGCTTTTGTACTGTACATAGTCAAAATTTGACAAGAGTTATTATTTATACTACACATCCCGTAGCTAGGTTAAAAGCTATAACTAGTATCTAATCTAGTAGTTCGACGGTCCTTTCTGGCTGTTCTTGAGTTCATAGATTGCATTTAGAAGACTTTCCTTGTCTGCCTGGTGACGGACTTAGATTTCTTCGATGATTTGTTCTAGATTAGCAATCCTGAAGCGAGCCAGAGCAATCTTGTTGTTATTTCCCATTGGCTCTCTTTGAAGTTTAGTAATTCGAGCATGAGCCTTTTGGAATTCAGCTTCCAGATTGTTGAAATCTTGTTGTATAATCACCCGACCTTTTCCAAGACCTTCTACTTTGTCTTCTATGTTGTCAATGCGGTCGAGAGAGAGTTCATCCAGGTGATTCAGAAATTCCTCAATTTGCTCCTCGTGCCATTCCAAACTTGTCTTACGAGAGCTTTCTCCCATCTCAAATTCTTGAGGTAGGGCAGAAGTAGAGGAGAATGATTGGTTATGGCCTTGTTTCTTCGGTGACAATAATTCCTTCGAAAGAAAGAATTCTTGAGGATTAAACATTGAAGATAGCATTGTAGATGAAGGCACAATAGTTGGTGGTGGAAAAGGTGATTCTTTAGCATAGTATGCATGCATGACCTTCATATAGGGGTCATCATGAAAAAGTGAAAGAGTTGGTGAAACTATTAGAACTACACCAAATGAGTTATTTGAAGAGCTAGAAAAAGTTTTTCCTGGTGAAGCTGGGACATAGTCTGGGGAAGCTGAGATATAGTCCAGAAAGTTAGAGGAAAAAGCATCCTCAATATCAGAAGTAGGATGGTTGGGAGAAGACATCACTCTGTTAACAACCCAGTAGTAAATAACATAAGTTATTTATATAATAGTATAATAGTTATGTATCTTTACATACTATTCGGGTGATGTAGTGGCACGAGACTTATCTTGGAGTGGAAAATAAAAAGTGTTATAGTTAAGGTTTATACCTTGTTCACCTATACCGTGGCTCTGCATACCAATCTATAACACCTCTATTTTTTTGACATATAGCAGCGGAAGCTAATCTGGGGTATTAATTCATAGTACAACAGTCATAATCATAGAAACGACTTAAAAGATGATGAAGACGTTTTTTAAAAAATAAGTTATCATTCATTATTTCATCAGAGTTTTTAAAAACAGAGGTCCCAAAATCTAGAAACATAAAGTTTAAATGATAAACAGGTTTTTAATCCATCTTCAAGTCCGTGCCACTCCGTGCCATAAGATGATTCAGTTACCTGAGATAACATGCTAAAAAGGGTCAACATAATGGTTGAGTGAAATTCATAGGTTTATAATAAATAGTGTGAATACAAGTCATCATAAGAGTGGGTTACGTTGTTATACACCCATAAGTGTAATAATTGCAATAAGTGCAATTATTATGGAAAACGGTATTATTGGGTCTAAGCTCATGACACCAAAAACTGAACTAGTGTATATATCAATGAATGATATATATAAAGTAATGGGCCATCCCTTGTATTAATTCTTTATAAAAGGTTTTTCAAATATAGTGCGTTTGGTTTACTTATTCGGCTAACACAAACAGGATTCGTCAATCCAATAGCATATTCACAAAATTCCGCGTTCACATCCGCAAGTTGGATTAATGGTCCATGATGGTGGGGGTCTTTTGGCATAAAGGGACTTAGACAACAGATGCATTAATATATCCATGATAGCAATACATTTAGAAAACACTTGTATTCAAGGTTTAGTAACATGTATCCCCATCAATAGGTTTTAGAATAGAAGATTTAAAAGTGAGGCTATAAACTCACCTTAACAGTATAGGGTAATCTGATTGATGGCAAAAGTATATTAAGTGAAAGTAACGGCTTTGTCACGCAACCTGGGTAATATGTCAAGACATTAGTGGTTGACGGTTATGTTTTCAAAAACTGTAAAAAGTTTAACCCGTAATATCTTTATTTATTAAATTATGGAAAATAATGCACACTGTTCGGGCTATCATAATCCAGAGGCCATGTAGTATCGTTTGAGGAGCCAGGGCACTTTAAATCATAAACCCAACAAACTCGTCGAAACAAAAACTTAAATGAAACCCTTCATATGAAATTCCCTAGTAACGTGATACGATAAGATTTTAAGTTTCTTTAAAAGTTAGTCGATGATAAATTACGTTAAATATATAACGAAATAATGCGTCGATTTATGATTAATAACGATAAATGTGTCGGGTTTTAATAAAATTGAGTTTTATAATATTAATATATATTTTTATAATTTATATAAAAATATTATATTTTATATTTTTAAGTTTGCAAAATTGGCAATATATACCCTTGGTTTATAAACTTTTACAACTTTAGTCCTTTATATATAAAGTATATATAATTTAAACCTTTAACTTTGAAACTTGGCAAAATAGGTCCTTATAGTTATAACTTTAGAATAATAACATTTTCAGCCCCTTTAGTTATAAATTTCAGAAATTTATGATATATACCCTATGCATGGAATATATTTGCAAAACAAGTCTAAAAATCCATGCAAGCTTATTTTAGGATTCCAAATGATATTTGCAGGTTATAGCTTATTAGAATAAGCTAAAATAAGATGTTCTAATGTAACAAAAGTTTAGAAAAAGGATTCGTTAGCTAGAAAATCAAAACGGGTCATTTTTAGGGTTTTAATAAAAAACACATGGGTTTGAGGATTCAAAGCTTCAAACAAGAGTTCATATATGATCTTAAGAGTATTATGAACATTCTAATACAGAATATAAGCTTATGGAACAAGATCTTAGTCTTACTTGAGCTAAAATTGGTCGAAATAGGTTTTTATGACTCGTACGCCTAGGAATGGGTTCAAGACTTTGTTTTTCTTGCTTCTTGGCTTCTATTCTGAGCTTAGGGACTTCTATTGATCTTTTGTTGCTGCTAGGGAATGGTTAGAACTCCATTTGAGTGTGTGAGATGAGTTTTGAGGGATGATTTGAAAGGGTTGCTTGGTTTGTATATTTATAGGGTGAAAAGACCCTTAATGCCCAAGTTTACTTTGTGTAAGATATCTAGGGCTAGAGTAGTGAGTATTAAGGGCTAGTAGGGTGAGTAATATAAGCTAGAAACTAGATATGAGATATGGAAGGGTGTTTGGAGGTCACAGCTAAACAAGGGTGACAAGGTGGTGATGTAGCAAGCTTGGTGGCCAAGTATATTAGCAAGGAGGTGATGGAGGTGCTTGCTAGGCTACTTGGTGACATAAGGGTGAGGCCATGGAGGTGCTTGGATGGGTGCTTGGTTTAAAAATGGGTAAAAATAGGTATCGGGTTGGTTTAGTGTTTTGGACTTTTAGATTGAGTTAGGGTTAGGGTTTAAGATAGATTAAGGTTTAGGATTAGTGTTAGGATTAAGGTTTAGGGTTTAGGATTAAGTTTTAGGGTTTTAGTTCCCCCCCTTGGACTTTTCTAGTCAAATATTGCAACTACAAATATCTCATACCTCTTCCTATATATACATGCATGCATAAGAGATTTATCATACACTTTATACTTACAAAAATCCATTTTTCTTTCTCCCTTTCTCTCTAAGAACCCACGGCTCATATCCCATCCATAAGCAAACCATACAAAACTTTTATACAACCTATACAACCCTTTACACATCAATCCTAAGGCACACTAAAATATATACAAGCCTTGGATCATCATTTGCAAAGATTAAGGAAGAAAAAGGAAGATTAGGGTTTCAAACCTAATCTAGGGTTTATAAGCTTGAAAGCTTTGGTTTTGAGTCTAAACACGGGTTTAGCACTTATTCCTCATCTCCTACATCCTCCCTAAGGTCTTCCTAATTCCTTTATACTTTTATTTATCATGATTTTATGTGTTATATGTTAATTATGGCTAAATCACCACTTAGGACTTTTTAATATGTAAAATAAGTTTTCACTTATGTTTATGAATTTATGCACTTTTTCTTATGTCATATTGTCATATGTATCATGGAAAAATGGATGTAAAAGTATGTTAACATATCGTTTAAGTGTAAACATGTTTAGGTATAAATTAGGGTTTATAAGGTTACTTAATTATTCGCATATGAAAGTGATGGAAACTAATTTGTTAAACTTGTTACAATGACTTTATAAGGACTATGAATGAACTTGGACATTATTATAAGTGTCACATATGTTAAAAAAAATAGTTATTAGGGTTTCCTTAATAAACTACTAAATTAAATAATACATAAAACAAGGTTTTTATAAAGATATACACATGGTTAGTTAGGGGCTGTTTTGAATCCGAAATTCATACAGTGGGTTTGACATAATATAATAATAATACGTCTCGTGACGATTCCAAAATGATAAGAAACTCGAAAAACCGATTTATAACGAAAAAGATACGTTAATTACGAGTTTACGACGATTTATACTTTTATAAAACTATTTTTATAAAATTTACTATTCATTACAGAAACTTATATTTTTAAAACATCTAATATATGATATAACTTTTAATTACGAGATCGTACTCGAAAGAATCGCTAAAAACGGGATTAAAACGGATAAGTTATTACGATTACGAGTTTACGCTAATTAAAACCTAAAAACGACTAACTAGCTGTTGTGAATAGTAAAAGCACTATTCATCGCAGAATATCAAAAACTTGAAAATGTTATATTTTGATCACTCGTCTTACTACGAAAATGTGGGCGTAAGAATCGCGAGCAACGGACTTAAAATGACCAAATTAGGTAATTTTTACTAAACGTATATTTATAAACGTTTTCACTTTATAAACATTATTTCATTAAAACGATTAGTCGGTGATTAAGCTATATAGAATATTATGAAGTTATCAAAGTACTATAATACTAGGGAGTTTCATAATGAGGCCTCTTCGGATGGCGTATCGACGAGTTGTTGGATTTACGATTTAAAGTGTCCTAACTCCTCGTACGTCATGTCATGACCTCTAAATTTATGATAGCCCGAACGATAGTACGATGTAACCACTATAGGATTGTATTTAACGTTATTAATTAAAGTACTCGGTACTTATACGACCTTAATTTAAATAGGTTGCATCTAACGTTTTGCGTAACGTTTTATCTGTGATATTTGGACTATCAAGGTGAGTTCATAGCCCCCTTTTTCTACAATTGTTTTACAAAATCTACGGGGTGAATTACATTGCTTGTTTTACTATTGGACACAAGTGTTTTTTTTCAAAGTGTATGCTATCCAGATTACTGCCTGATTATTAATGCCTAAGTTACCTTATTGCCGTGAAGTCCCTATTTATCATGAACCGTTAATTGCTATTATAGTGAGCGCTGGTGTTATGGATAGATCTATCGGGACTGACAATCCCCACCTTTACTTGGGTCACTAGTTTGATCGGGTGCATTTAACATTGAGAGGTGTTAGGGTGTTGGCAAGCATCCTATTTTCTGATTGGGGCACAAATCTAGTTAAGGCTTCGGTGTCATGAGCTTAGTGCAATAATAAATGTTTTGGACTTCTGAATGTGTTTCAGAGTCTACTATTACTTCGATCTTGTGGTCCACCCTTTTTACTGATAAACCTATGATTTCACTCAACCTTTGTGTTGACTTTTAGCATGTAATTTCAGGTCCTAGGGTATGAAGATTGGACGGGAGCCGTGGCGGATATCAATGAAGACGGATTCTGTGTTTTATCTAAAGTTTACGCAACTTTTATTATCTTTAAAAACTTAAGTCGTCTTTTGGTATTATGAAGCTTTTGTTTAAATTAAGAATGTTTATGACTTTTAAAACTTATGGGACCTAATGTATTAACTCTGATATTTTGCTATAAATGAAATATTATCTTAAAACGTCCATTTTTGGTCGTTTCCTATATCTTGTTTGTTGTACTTGAAGTAGCACCCCAATGTTACCATTCCGCTGCTACCTGATTTTGGGGGTGTTACATTTTTGTATAGTGTTCGAACCAAGTGAAACAAAGAAAAAAACTAAGAACAAAATCACTAAAAACCCCTTGGCGTCTGATACCACATGTTATCCCAATAACTAATCACAACACAATAAGCAAACCCAATAAGCTATATAAGCCGAAATAATAAGAATAGAGAGAGAAAGGAAACTTAAAAAATATTAGATATAGAGAGAGAATGGCGAGTTACAAATAAGAGCAAATGCAACCAACACCCTCTCCATGTGTGGAGAGGGTTTCTTTTATACCCTTGGCCTATTACTTGGCACTTGGGCCTTTTTAATGGTCCGGGCTTGGCTTAACTTGGGCTTTGAACCCGAAACATAAACAATATTAGATTACAATCCAAACCCGTTAATACCCGACTAGCCTATTACATTACAAGACCTATTTGACTTTATAAGACCAATAACTTTCTTGTTTGACTTAATAAAATTAAGGCTAACAATTCGATTTTTAAAGGAGAAAAAGAGCAGAAGAGGTCTTGCAACGCATTCCAATCCATAGAAGACAACGTGTAATTTCTTATGCTTTTGTAACCGTTCAATTTTTGGTATCATTCGTTAACTCGGTTAGTTTACCTTGGCTAAGCCATTACTCTTGTATTAATTATGATGTTTGAAGGCTAATACCTTTGGGTATTAGCCATTATTATGAAGATTTGAATGTTTGGTTTTGTTTATATCTCGATTTCTTAATTTATCGTTGTATGCTTGTTTATGTTTATCATTATACTTGTTTACGTGCTTTTGTATGCGACCTATCATTCAGCTGGATCTAGTAATACGGACCAAGTAATCTAGATGTCGGGATAGGACTCCATATAATGATTTATACATCTAGAATCATACGATCACAAATATTGTCCTTCTAAAATCGTGCTAAGGATACGCTTCTGGCTTAACTAGTTAACGGAAATTGCCTTTGGTTTATTCAACATGTTGACTAGTAGGTGAATCTAGATAATTCAACAAATAATGTTCTGATTCCATTGGATAGTTGGACAAGTAGACTACTAGTGTGTAAATTGCCATTAAGCAGTAAATGGGTAAAGTCTCTATGAGTTAGGGTTTAACAAGATCATCATTGCTTTAATCCCTAAGATATATTATAATCAGCAAATAAGGATGCTTTATACGGATGTTTTAATTGTGACATAATTAATGTGTCTAGGTCTTAGAATGAAGTCCCGCCTAAGTCTAAGAATGATATGCCTCTTCGAGATAAGTAATCATTGCACTGAATAAACAAACCAACTTCTGATCGGATTAATGATGGCTAATATAGTTTTCTATCATAAGGCTCGACCACTTTTTTATCTTTTGTTAATTTGCTCGCGTGGGTTAAAGTGTCTTGAATTGACTGTAGTCACCAACCAAACCCGTGCCAATCTCTCAAGCTGAAACCCCCTTTTACCTGTTAGAATTAGGATTAGAACTAACATAGGATTAGCATAGGTTTGACTAAGATTAGAATTAACTTAGATTAGATAACCAAAATATTAATAAATTGAGAGATTTAACCTCGCTTCAAATGTTCGACACCCTACTTACCATGAATCTACCACCGACCGGGTACACTGCCCGTTAAAGTGTTGTTTTTGGTTAAGTCGGCAGAATATAAATTTAAAACTTGAATCATAAAAATATACACCACACAACGACACATCAAGTTTTTGGCGCCGTTGCCAGAGAGTGAAAATTAATCTTGATTTTTATTTTATATTTTGGTTTTTAGCATTAGATCTAACCCATATGAGTAGTGTAAATTAGATTAGTGTAATTTAGTTTAATCGTTTGCTTGCATATTTAATTGTTTAATTTAATTGTTATCCAAATACACTGTTCTAGTCGATAACTCGATATGGCGTATCCACTTCCATTGAATACGTCGTATCAAACCTTTGGTCCAATACAGCGTATTCTTTCTTATCAGCAATACGACGTATTCAATCATTTGTATACGGCGTATTGGAAAAAGTTTAATATATTTTTGCAAGTTTATTTTTCTTGAATTGCTTTACTTTGAATCATGTCTTACTTTTCAGGAGCAACATTCGGACTTTGTCCATATCACTTTACCTATCCAGAAAGAAAGTTAACGATGGAGGAAATGTTATACAATTTCATTGACGAAGGAAAACATGAACACGAAGAGATGAGAGCATTCATCTGTGACTTCCAAACAACAAACGAGATCTTATTTAAAGAAAGAAACAATTCGTTAATTGAGCTCAGATTTGGGGTACAAGAGTTGTTAAAAGTGATCAATAATACTCCAATGATTGATTGTGAAGTTAAAGGAGTAACTACTAGAGGAGGAAAAACTACGACTCAAGACGCTCAAAATAATGATACCAACGATCGTACCAAAGAACCTGTAGCGGTAAATCACGACGAGCCAGTTGAAACAAATGAAACCCTAACCAATGATCAACCTCAGAAAACCAACGAACCTGGTGCTCAGCCTTCAAATAAGATCTAAATGCCACCTATTCCCTTTCCTCAAAGATTAAGGAAAGAAAAAGAAGAAGCTCAGCAGAAGAAGTTTTTAGAAAACCTGAAGCAGCTCCACATAAATCTACCTTTCATAGAAGCCTTAGCAAATGCCTAAAATATGCCAAATTTCTTAAAGGTTTGCTGACAAATAAGGCCAGACTCGAAGAAGCTTGTACGATAACTGTGAATGAAAGGTGCTCAGCAGTATTGTTTGTAGAATACTAGTAATCTTAAGATCAACCAAGAATAATAGTGAGATATGGGTTGGGATGTTAGAGAGAAAGATGATGGAAAATGGATGAATGTATAAAATGAATGTATGGAAAATG
>BQNB010058107.1:0-25713 GCA_026074375.1 Tanacetum coccineum
AGGTGTAAGGATAACAAAGGCATCCAAACGTGCGAAGGTGATTGTAGGAGGTTGGTTTGTTAAATAATTGTGTGTAAGGGATGTCATTGTTAATAGAGATGGAGGGGAGGATATTAAGTAAGTAAGCTGCAGTGAGTAGTGCTTCGACCCAATACTCGGGAGGAAGACGGACTTGAAAGAGGAGAGAACGTACTACGTTATTGATAGTACAAATCATGCGTTCAGATTTGCCATTTTTTTTAGATGTGCGTGGGCATGAGAAATGAAATTGAATTCCATTAGTGGCAAATAATTCATGGAGGTAGTTGTTGTCAAAAAATCTCCAACATGATTACATTGAAAAGCTTTGATTTCACGGTTGAATTGAGTTTTTACAAAGGCACGAAAGTGTAGGAGTTTTGATTACGCATAAGATATTCTGTGAAGTGGGTAGACCCATAAAAAATGTGAATAATGATCTAATAAAATGACATAATATTTATATCCACTCATGCTAGAGACAGGAGATGTCCAAAGGTCTGAGTGAATAATGTCAAAGGGAGATGTAACAATAGAGGTATATCGTTGAAAGGGAAGTTTTGTTTATTTGCCTAACTGGCAGGCACGACACAAGTGTTGAGTGTTTTTGTTTTTATTATAAGATACAAGGTCACGTGACGACAGTGTTTGAATTACAGCGTCACCAGGGTGACCAAGACGTTGATGCCAAAGGGAATTGTTATTAGTAAGTAGAGCGAAGGCTGAAGCGGCAACGTGTAAAGGGTATAGATCACCCGTGCTGTCACAACGAAGAAGGGTTTGACGGGTATGATAATCTCGTACAGTGAAACCATATGGATCAAAATCAATGGAGCATTTATTATTGGTGGTGAATTTTCGTACTGAAACAAGGTTTTTAATGATATTGGGTGTGACAAGAACATTTCTAAGATGGAGAGGACGATATAGATTAGGGATTTGTACATGACCAGAGTGAGTGACAGGTATAGATGATCTATTTCCAACAATAACTGAATGAAAATTACGATTAAGAGAAGAGGTTTGTAGGTTACCGGTGTGAGATGAAAGGTAAAAAGTTGCTCCGATATCCATATACCATTGCTGATCATGAGAAGCCATAAGAATAATCTTTTTTTTTCGATGAACAGTGCTCTGTGAACAGTAACGCCGATGAACAGTGCTCGGTGAATAGTGGCACGATGAACATTGCTCGGTGAACAGTGACGCGATGAACAGTAACGTTTTTTTTTGTGATTTGGTGAAAAGATTAATGACAGAGAAAGAATAGGGGAGGGAGACGATTTGGTAATTGATTTGGCTCTGATTACAATGAAAGATTATGATTGATTGCTTGACTATTGATTGATTACAATGGACCTATATATAGGATACAAAAGAACCTTCTAGACTATGGGTTGCCCTAGAAGCTATACAAACTGGGCTCGGGCCAATGGGCCGATTACACTGAATATACAATATAATATGTACTCTAATAATATGATTGTATAAAATGAGTATTTTCAATGTTGATGGCATAAAATGAAAAATGTGATAATAATGGTGATGCGCTGAATGATGTAGTTTTGACGTAAAAGTGATGGTTATGGTCACCGTAAAAATTAGTTTAAGTAAATAGCACATTAAGTGTCCTCAACCTAAGGGCACTAGGTATGGTTAGGTGCCATAGCTCAAGCCATGGCAAAAAGTGCATTTTTTTTCTCCACAACACTAAAAACTCCCATAACACCAAAAAGTGACTCTTTGGTTAACACCATATTTTTTGGTGTTATGGAGAATTTTTCTATTTTTTTTCATTTTTATAAAAAAAAACTTATAAACTTAAAACTTAAATTTCATTAATTTAAAAAAAACATTACATAAACTTAAATAAAAAAAAACATAAACATAAATAAAATACGACAACAATTTAAAAGTTAAAATACGTCGCCTGGGTCTTCTCTTTCAAAGCCTCGATCTTAGCCGCGTCATCCGGATTCATCCCCGTAGTGTCGAAAGTAAGAATCTTCAAATCTTCGTTTCTTTTTTGAAGTTCAACCACCGCGAGTCTAACAGCTAGCTCACGATCCAATGATTCTTTTTTCGCTTCACGGTTCAATTGAATTTGTTCTTGAAAGAACTCGGTAAGTCGGGTTTTAGACGAACCGGAAGTGGCGGATGAGCTTGCCGAGGAACGTTGACTTTTAGACTTTCGAGGAGCCCCGGATGGATGCGGTATAACATCCTCTCTAAACATTTCGAGCTCATCTTTGCCCGTTACCCGTCCTCGGGGTCTTCGTGCTTGTGTCGACTCGGGGTTTGTCCACTTATATTTATCTTCAAAAAAAGCCAAGCATCAAGCTGTCGAAACTCGACACCGTTTTGATCACGAAACAAAGTGAGCACCCGGGTATACAAATTTTATTCATTTTCACCACTTAAAAGCTCGGTTTGAATGTAAATCGCGTTAAACTTTTGAACATCGCGATTCATCAGTATCCACGTCAACATATTTTTATTTCTTGTCTTAAAACCAAGTTCATCGGCTTGTTGATTGTATATGGTGAGAATTTTGTACCAAAAGTACCCCTCGCTTGGTCACTCCCATTTTTTGGATCTTCGGATATTTCAATAAAACATTTCGCCAAAAGTTTTTCCTCCTCTTGAGACCAAAACGCCCGATCGGTTTTAGGTTCCTTAGGTTGTTTGTCACGCGTTGGTTTTTTTGCCGTTGATTTTTTTCGGTTTTGTTTGTCTGACGGACGTGACGGGGCCTCGTCCTCAACTTCGACGTCGGCTTCGGCTTCTGTTTGGCCGTCGGGTTTGGGTTGGGACGAATGGGGTGGAAATTGGGATTGTTGGGTTGATTATGTTTGTGATAACCAAAATTGAAATTGCTCGGGAGTACAATTGAGAAACGGGTTTTGGTTTAGGACTTGAAAGTGGGAGAACGGGTTTGGAATTTGTATACTGGTGCGTTGTAGCAAATGGGTGTTGCTTGATGTCGGATTAGATGAAGATGATGAATTTTGTAGGTTGTAGAAGAAATCGTTTATCTAATTGTTTGGATTCGAATTCATATTGGGATCCATGAAAAATTGAAAAAGATGTATAAAAATAAAAGAGATTTAATTGTTTGGAAGTGTATAAAAAATATGTGAGTTTGTATATGTTTATATACAAAAATAATGGCTCAAAACTTGCAAAAAACACCCTTAAAACGGCTATATTTTGAAATATTTCGCTCCCCCAACGGCTAGTTTTAAAAAAAATTAAAAAAAATATGAAAACGCGACTTGAAAATGCGAGAAGCGGTACAGCTTCTCGCGTTTTCGCCTACCATTTAGGCTGGTGGTGGCGGCGCGAGTGGTGAAAACGCCACCCGCGGTGTGGTTCTCGCGCCGTGGGGTGGCTTTTTCGTCCATGGCTTGAGTCATGGCTCACCATACCTTGTGCTCTTATGCTCTAAAACAGCTTGATATGCATATTTAATGTCTATTAAGTTATCCACCAAACTTGGGTTGTTGGTGTCTTAGGTAAGAGCCTTAGGTGTAGTAACGCCGGTAACGGCGTTGGGCTGCGTTGGCCGGCGTTACTACACCGCACACCGGCGTTGCCCAACGGCGTTGGGCTCGGCATTGGCCGGCCAACGTGCGTTGGGGTGTAATTTTAAAAAAAAAATTCGTTTTGCCCCCTCCAACGGCTATATAGCTGTTTTTAATTTACCCTTTTATTTTTGAAAAGTTACAAAAAACTCATATGGCTGTGTATTAGTGTGTGTGTGTTTATTTTGTGTGCAGGTGAGAATGAAAAAGAAGAAAAATGTATGTTTTTTTTTAATTTAATAGTGTGTGTGCATCACACTATATATATGTGCATTAGTGTGTGTGTTTATTGTGTGTGTGTGTGTATGCGTTTGTGTGTGTGTGAATATAGTGTGTGTTTATTTTATTTTATTTAATTTTAGATTTTTTTTTAATGTGTGTGTTTTTTTAGTATTGTAATGTGTATTTGAATTTAATGAATGAAATTATTAGTTTGTTAAATGAATGAAATAAATGTTTAGGGGGTTTTATGAAAATAAAGAGGTGAATGGTGTTATTTGGTGTTATGATTAGGGGAGTGGTGTTGGTGTTGGTGTTATGCTGATGTGGCGGCAAAAAAATGGTGTTATGGTGTTACTACACCTGTGGCTCTAACCCATGCACAAGTAGCTTAGGTGAAATCATCAATCCCAGATGAATGATGAATCAATAAAGCAAAATAATGGCAGAATTAGTGAATAGGTATATCAATCATATTAAAAAGGTTGAATTATTTTGGTTTTTTTTTGGAATCGATCGCTCGGTTAATCAAATAACCATGTTGTTCACTGTTATATTTGTTATTCATAGGTGTTATTAAGAGGTTTGCTGATGTGTATTTTTTTGTTACAAATGCACAAGATACGCATCCTTAGATAATAATTTAGTATAAAAGGGATTTTATTTTGGTTATAATTGTGTTAATGATTGTTGATTTCGGTTTAGAGTTATTTTCACCTCGAATCAGTTATTTATTGAAGCTTAATAGTCCATTTATGATAAGTATTTGTGTAGCTAATTCAAAGATTTAAATGATTGATGCCACTTCTTGTGTATTTTCATTTTTAAATATGGATTAACTTAAATCACCTACTTCCGCTAATAACAATAGTGGTTAGCTTGGCGGCCAGGGAGTAGAGGTAATTGATATGTATGTTGCATAAATAACCACAATGTAATTATCGAAATCCCATAGTTTGTAAGTGTTGCTAAAAGTTTACATGATGTTGTTTCTTTATTAACTAAAAAGAGTGATGTTATATCAGCCACGTCCGTCCGGCAAACCACGGCCCGCCAAGAAAACCAAATCCGACGCCACGGCGAGCACCGGTGGAAGTAGCGCGTCAACCCAATTCGGGGAGTTAATGGAGCAGGAGCTTCGTCTGAAACGGGAAGCCGCCGAAAGGGCTTTCGAAGCTCAAGCCGAAAAAGACCGCACCACTAATGGCAGTTGGAGGAGTTAAGGTTTCTAGCTACTAGCACCAAGGATTTGGACGACGGCGACGCCTATTGGATCAAAAAGCAAAAACAATTAATCAAAAACAAAATGAAAAATGATTTGGGCGACGAAGACGAGTAGTTTTTTTTAATTTTTCTTCACTCTTCAACATGCGTAATGTTTATATTTCATTTATAGTCTATGAAAATGGAGGAAGACAACATGCGTAATGTTTATTGAGGAATAACAGATCCACACCCATTTTATACAAAAAAAATCCACTCTCATATGTGTCAAACAAATAGTGGTAGTGAAAAAAAAATGTGATTGATAGTGATTGGTGGAACTAACATGTCATATGTATATGTGAAAGTTTTTATGTGAGCTAGGAGTGGATGTAGCATTGCTCATTCATTTAGGGTACTACTAAACACACCAAAAAGATTCCAAATATTAATAATTGTGCTTTTTTTTATCCTAATTTGTAAAAGAGAGATGTATTTGTGCTCCTTTTTATAGCCTAGTTTATAGGCTTAGTAGTCGCTTGCATTTATGATGACAAAAATTTCATCTTGTATTTTTTTTATTATATCATGCATGAATTGTATTCAAGATGTTTTATTTTTTTTGCTTTTAAATTGTTTCGTAACTTTCTCACATTTAAAATTCTTGATGCGTTCCGATTTTTTTTGAATAGCAATTCGTTCCAATTTATAGTATCCAAAGATAACAATCTTCGTTTTGTGTTATCAAATAAATAGTTATATGTTTGTGTCTGACGCTTTAAAAGAAAAAGTTGAGTTTAGTTTAGAGTGTTTCATTTTTCAAAAGAGCAACGACAACTTTTTTCACATACTAAGAGATGTATCTCAATCATTCATTTTTTTAAGAAAAAAATATTATTTAATATATTTAACTTAAGTATCTTGTTACAATATTACATCTATTTTTTTTATAATTTAAATATTTCATTAACCTTTAATCGTTAGACAAAAAAATTATACCGTCACAATCAGTATTTAATTATCTTTTTATAGACGAACACTTTGCTTCGTCACGACTAGTATTTAATAACATCTAATGTTTATATACTGTATTTGATTGTGTTGTTTTTTACTTTACTCCGTGTAAATTAACATAAACTCACTTCATTTCTTATGGTTCGAATTTAAGACCCTTTTTACTCTCAATATTTTTATTCGGAATAGTTATATTTTATCTATTAATCAACAAACCAATTACATCAACCCGTGCAAGCACGCAATTTGTACATATAGTATAACGGGTAACTATTCTTATTCGGAATAGTTATATTTTATCTATTAGTCACGTGTTTCATATATAAATACTTTATATAACTAGATAAGGAGAATACACTTACCACTTTTAATATAACACATTTGTGTTAACACAAGCTGATTTTTGCGCCTCAAATTGGTGGTATTGTGGTAAATGGACAACGCTAAACACCCATTATCAGTCATGAAATGCAATAATTCCTACTATTTTTTACTAATGAAAGGTCAAACTGTAACCACGTCATTGGTTACTCCTTTTGCATTTGGAGTTCGGAAGAATGGTGCTCATCTCACTGTTGTGGGCCATGGGAGGGATGTCGCAAATGCAAAGTATTCAGATTGGGTTAAGTAAATATATATTGGTAGGTAAAGGTGATTAGATGGCAATTTTACAAAAAGACTACCCATGAACCATCGAAAGCATATCGACCCATTATTGAACACACCAACCTACCAATTTTGGCACCTTGACGCAAGTACAACTAACGGTTAATCTGATTTTCAAAATGTTTTGCTTTATGTTGCAATAGTAGTTGATAATTTTGTGTTGCTAAATGATGATAGTATGTGTAATGGTAGTTTATTTTGCATTGTATTCAAGGGTATGGGAATTAGGCTTTGCATAGATATCATTATTTGACATGTTTTTACTATTCCTATTCACAGGTTATATCTTCCTATGCTATTGCAAGTTCTTTTAAAGGTAACATCTTTGTTTGGCGTGCTCGTAGAGATTGTTTGCCGACTAGGTCTAATCTGGAGCATCGTGGAGTTGATCTTGTGTCCTCGAACTGTCCAATCTGTCATGACTTTGACGAAGACATTAAGCATATCTTATTTCGTTGTGATTTAGCCCAGTGTGTGTTGAGGCGTGTTTGTCGCTGGTGGAATTTGGACCCCCAAGAATGGTCGTCATTTCTGGAATGGAAAACTTGGTTCCTTTCGCTTCGATTAGCATCTAAGAATAAGGACTTTTTGGAAGGTGTGTTTTACGTTGCTTGGTGGTCTATTTGGAGATTTAGGAATCATTGCGTTTTCGAGGACCGTCCTCCGAGGCGTTCGACGATATTTGATGATATTGTTTTGCATTCTTTTAATTGGTGTCATAGTCGATGTAAGAGTAAATTTTCTTTAGTGGAATGGCTCAAAAGCCCCCACTTAATTTCCCTGTAATTTTTCCTAGCTTCTTGCTAGTTTTATAATAGTTGCCGTTCAAAAAAAAACTACTAAACAACTTCTTACATTTATAACGATACCAATAATAAGATTTACATATGATCTCGTCAAAAATATTCGCCTTCAATTTAATGTTAAACAACATTTAGCTTTTAATTCAATCTCAACTAGCTTACTTTTATTTATCAAAAAAAAACTAGCTTACTTTTAAACTCGATATCTCATTAACACTTTATTTTGATGTTTATAGCATGTAACCCAATAATACATTATGCTTATAGACATTTCGAGTCTATAATTAATCGCGTTCAAAGTTTGTGAAAACTCACATTTTCACTTAAATTTTGCAAACATATAACATGAACAAAAATGAAACTAATAACAATGAAAATAGTATACTGTGCATCCAAGACCTGCAAACAGATCGACTTAGATTACACATGGTTAAAACTTGAAAGGGATAACCGTCAAGTTAAAGTGATGTGGTTATTGCAAATACATAAAGCTTATAATGGATATTAGTATTTTATTTCAAATAACAACATACTACATTATTTAAAAAATGTAAACATATGAAGAAAAAAAATCATAAACAAACATAAGTCTAAATTTCGTGCGTGCACAGCACTTATAACTAGTATATAACAAAAACGAAATTATAAAAAGATAAATTAAGAAGGGTGTTATAATCGTCTTAGGAGGTACCCATAACCTATTGTTAATCATATCTTTTCAAAACCCTTCTCGGTCAGGAGGAGGCTTACCCTCACTTACATCAATTCTATGGGTCGACACCTATCTATAATCTGTCCATTTATAAGCCTCCAAATCTGGCTTCATTCGATGTGTCCTTTCGAAGGGAACTTCTTTAAAATGTTCTCATGCCAATGAGAGAAATACATAGATAAATGACCACTGACTCTCGCCGCGTCCAAGAAAAATGGGGTTAGATATCTCAAGTTTGTATGCTTTTAAATAAGTGCTCTCCTTTCAAGTGGTGGTTTTGGAAGATTTATTCTCGGACAATTCCCTGTGGTGCAAGTTTGATTCTTGTCCTATGCATGTTCCAATTTATCTTCCTCATCCTCATTCTCGGTATACGACTTGGCTCTCCATATTCGGGAAATTCATATCGCCTAAAGATCGCGGATTAGATTTGGTATCCCATTGTCGCATCCATGTGGTAATGGTTTGCGCACTAATTTTTAGGAAGAGGAGGTTTGATCGGCGATAATCCCCTTTGAGTGTTTTGTTTCCTTGCATTTTTGCTTTGGAAACTAATAAAGAAATTCGTGGCTGGAAACTGTCTTCATTTACTTCGCTCTGATCTGTCGTCCAGATTAGAGTGGGTCAGAAAGATCCAATTACTCTCCTACAAGAGTACATAGAAGGACGGATTTTGTCTTCGTTGGAGATATGTGGAGTTGAACTTAAATGGGAGTGTATCATTTTGTGTCAAAGACGTGTGAAATCTTACTTGATGATGTTTTTCTACCAAAAGCCCTATCGCTAACAAAGAGGTTTAATAATTTGCCGATAAAACTTAAGGTCTTCGCTTGAAGGTCCATCTGAATCGTTACCAACTCGTGTAAAAAACTGCAACAGTATCGTGGTGTTTTGATCAGATCCTTCATGTCCTATTTGCCACTCCAGAGATGAAGACTTAGCTCATTTGATTTTTCGATGTAGTTTGGTCACGGACATCGTAAGGCTTGTCTGCCGGTGGTGGAATATAGCATGGGCGTCGATTGATTCGTATTCCAATTGGCTTCATTGGCTCAATGCTATCAGATTAAGTCCTAAAGTTAAAGATTCTTGAAAGATGTTTTCTACATAACATTTGTGGAAATATTTTGGCGGTTTTTCGAAACCAGTCCTCGTCTCGCTCTCGTCCCCCGCCAAGAAGTCTTTTGATGATATAGTTGTCGCGTAATCTTTCACATGTGTCGTTCTAGATGCTAAAAGTAACTTTAGTTGGGTTAGTTGGTTGCAACATCCCTATTTGATTTCTTTGTAATTTTGTCTCTAGCTTCTTATTAGTGTTTTGTTCTAATAAAGTTGCCGTTAAAAAAAAAAGACATTCCATGTGGATTTACTTAAACCACATATATCGCTGCATTTGCTTAAGATAACAATGCACAATCCTACAATACGATACCTCCACCAACTTTTTGTTTCCTTTATAGATGGGAACGTGTCTCCTAATGCAAAAATTTGTAACGCAATTTTATTAAAATATCTAACTATTTTTGTAATTTGCCTCTTTAAAAAATCAATTTGTAGTGTAGTTTTTAATTGCGCACCATTTTTTTTTCTCATTCACCACTAAATTACACCCGGTGTATCACACGGAGTACAACATCCAAATACAAGATTAGTGGTGGATAGCAAAAAAAATGGTATACAAATCCGATTAATGACCATTAGTGGAGTTCGATTCTCAGCCGTTACGACTTTGACTATGTCAAACAATGTTAACAACATTTAGCTTTTAATTCAATCTCAACTAGCTTACTTTTATTTATCAAAAAAAAACTAGCTTTTTTTTTAACAGCGGATTTTATTAAGAAACTAGCAAGGAGCTAGAATTATAGAGAAATCAAAGAAGGGTTTTTAAGCCAATCATCCCAACTGAACGATGCATTACATCTAGACTTACACCAATAAAAAGATATGGAAACAACATCATCAAAAATAATCGCCTTTGAAGGTTTCTTCTCCTCGAATAGAAGTTTGTTTCGATAAGACCACACAAGCCACCAAACCACAAAAAAGACACCTTGGATCATCATCTTAACTTTAGACTGAAGACGTAAAGAGGCCATCCAGTTGATCCATTCAGTGAAGGAGTTAACGTCCGAATATTCGATATCCCACCAAGAACAGATTTTGCGCGCAATTTGTCTAACTAAACAACAACTAAAAAATATATGTCTCGTAGATTCAACCCCCCTATCACAAATGGGACAAAGGATAGAATCGATCTCAATACCTCTACGCGAAATATTGAATCTCGTAGGAAGCGCTTCCAATTTGATTTTCCAAGCTAGAATATTCACCTTAATCGGGACACTTTTAATCCAAAGAGTTTTAGAATCCACCGTCAAGAGACGTTGATCATCAATAAATCTCCGAATAGAAGCGACAGAAAACTCCCCCGATCCCTCTAAAGACCAGAACCATCTATCAGGACACGGATTAAGCACGATCGGAATGAGCAGGTTATTTTCTTCATTCGATTGAAACCGATGAAAAATATTAAGACTCTACCGATAAGCTTTATTTTAAGTTTTATTTCTATTATAATTTGCAGTTTGTTTATTTATAACTCTATTGTTCTGAACGTTTTCGATAGTTAATCAGTTTAATATGTTTTTAAACCGCTTACTAAAACTAAACGCGAACACTGCCCCCGTTATTAAACTTTTTAGGCTGTTTAAAGAATAAAATAAAATCCAAACTCATTATTCTTAGTAACAGCAAATCGTTTTATCTTCTGTCAAGTTTCCCTATCTTTACGTGACAACAATGCACCCGACACATCGCAAATAACACCCGGTCTTCCACGAGCGATACAAGGAGCACGTAGAAAATGGACTGCTATTTTGTGGGTCAAGGAACGAGTGTGAATCGCATACGAACTCAAACTTTTTATGTTTGATACGAAGGCACAAACAGCCGACCTTCTCACAAAGGCTTTGGGGACCAAACAACTCGAGTCTCTACTGGTCAAGATGGGCATGCGAAATCTGCACGCTCCACCTTGAGGGGGAGTATTAAAACTACGTTAATTTGAACACATATTACTCTCCTTGTTTTCCTCTCAATCAAAGATCCATCCTTATCTCCAGCCCATTGACTGCCAATTACAGTTGTCACACATTTATTACATTTATTAGTTACCTTTTTTGAGCATTCTGTATTGCCTATTTAGGCTTGTAATCTTCTTGTAACCATGGATCAAAGTGTTGAGAATAATAACCACAAAAAGCATAGACCCAGATCTTTAATTTCCCATTTTTTAGTTTCTTGAATTTTGATTGAATTACAAAACCCCCAGTTTTGCGATATGGCAACATTGATACCAGGTGTGTTAATGAAACTAATAGATGGTATGAGTTTAGGGATTAAACCCACAAGTAAATATAGAAGTTCACTTTTGCAAGTTACTGATATTGTCCCTATTGATCTTGATGAAAAAGATTTATGGCCGAAACATGGATTTTACATTAAGGTATCAGGATTCAGTTAACTCTATTTAACGTTAGTTTACAGTTTGAGATAGATGATCTAATTCTTAGTAATGAAAAGATCCAGGTTGGCAGTTTATACATGTTGAGAAGTTGGAACGTGGTTCGCCTGTTCCAGTAGCTAAAGGTGTTAAACCGGTTCCTGGTCGTCGTCCTATAGTTGGAGTGCCTGAACCGTTAATGGCGTTTATGAATCTGAATGAGAAGTCAAAACTTTGGCCGATTCTAAACGAAAGGGTATAGATGATCGGTGTACGCCCTGTGAAAATTGAGGTCGTCAATGAATATGAATTCCTAATTCGAATGTTTTTTGGGTTCCAGAAGAAGTTCTTGGGTTACACCTATGTGTCAAAATCGGAGGCCACCCCATTGGAAGTTTGATCCATTGTACACCTGTGAAAGAGGTCGATGAGTATTATAATCAGATGAAAAGCGAATATTAGTTAGAAGGGTGTCGTTGTCTAGATTGACCGAAAAGTCCTATGGTAGTGAAAAAAAAAGGTGTGGCAGCGTCTCTATGGTGAAGATTTCAAACAGCAAGAGTGGCCGTACTTGACCAAGTTGGCAAAAGACCGATAATACCCTGTAACTCAGCTGTAAGATACCAAAAACGATCCATATTTTACTAAATTTTTTCCATTGTTGTGGATTGTAAGGAGTGAAATTGACATATTTACTAAATTTAGGATCAAAGCTAGAATTAAAAGTTTACATATAAAGTATATTTTTTAACATCTCGTGCAATTTGATTGTGTTGTGTGATAATGAGTGCTATCTGATTCTATAGAATTAGTCTTTACAATATGTTTATAATCTTATCCAATGACCATTTTATTGGAACAAGTAACCGAGATTTATATGAGTTACTTTATACATGATACCAAATAGAAAAAGAAAAGTGCCACGTCATCAAGTTCACCGGAAATGTCTTCTCCCATTAGTGGTTTGAAAGTAAAAGTCTCCCCAAAAACATGCTGATTCATCTTTTCAAAACCAGTTTATCCAGGTAGCTTGCCACAAAAGCTTAGCATACTCGGAAAGGTAATTGCTAGTCTTCAAGGATTATTGTTTCTCATTTCACTATCAAAAAGGTATTTGATTTATCTAACTATTATAAAAATTGAGATATTTAGAAGCTGTTCAACAACAAGAAATGTATAATCTTATCATGACATTTATTGAACATGTAACCGAAGATTGTATATATTACTTTATACATGATAACAATAGAAAAAGAAAAAAGTGCCACGATCTCAAGTTTCACAGGACAAAATGTCTGTCTCTCCCATTAGATGGTCTGAAAGTAAAGTCTTCCATCTGCTTATTCATCTTTCAGAACCAGTTTAATTATCCGGTAGCCTTGCCACAAGCTTTAGTCATACTCGGAAAGGTAATTGCTAGTCTTCAAGGATTATTGTTTCTCATTTCACTATCAAAAAGGTATTTGATTTATCTAACTATTATAAAAATTGAGATATTAGGAAGCTGTTCAACAACAAGAATGTTATAATCTTATCCATGACCATTTATTGGAACATGTAACCGAAGATTTATATGATTACTTTATACATGATAACTATAGGAAAAGAAAAGTGCCACGTCATCAATTTTCAAACGGACAATGTCTTCTCGCCATTAGTGGTTTTGAAGTAAAGTCTCCATCTGCTGATTCACTTTCCAGAACCAGTTTATATCCGTAGCTTGCCACAAAAGCTTAGCATACTCGGAAAGGTAATTGCTAGTCTTCAAGGATTTGATTGTTTCCTCATTTTCACTATCAAAAAGGTATTTGATTTATCTAACTATTATAAAAATTGAGATATTAGGAAGCTGTTCAACAACAAGAATGTTATAATCTTATCCATGACCATTTATTAGAACATGTAACCGAAGATTTATATGATTACTTTATACATGATAACTATAGGAAAAGAAAAGTGCCACGTCATCCAGTTCACGACAATTCTTCTCCCATTAGTGGTTTTGCAAGTAAAGTCCCTCCATCGGCTGATTCATCTTTCAGAACCAATTTATCACCGGTACTTTGCCACAAAAGCTTAGCATACTCGGAAAGGTAATTGCTAGTCTTCAAGGATTATTGTTTCTCATTTCACTATCAAAAAGGTAATTGATTAATCTAACTATTATAAAAATTGAGATATTAGGAAGCTGTTCAACAACAAGAAAGAGCACAGAGAATCGCCTTTTTGAAGCTCTAGAAATGCTTCACACAGCCACAACACTCTTGTTTGTTCTCTTCCAGTAGATTTTTTGATCTTACTCTTTATACTTTATATATATTTGTTTCTTTTAATCTTTGTTTTGTTTAGCCCTTATTGAATTATTGTGCATATATTGACCGTATATATTCTACGAACCATGTAAAGATTTCTATCATCGGGTCAGAATGGGTAAACTTTTTGTGTGGGTCAGTTTAGGACGACCTAACACTTTTTCAAAGTGAACCAATTAAAATAACTGATGTGTCATATATCGTTACAAAGTAGTATTTTACAAATCACAGTTATTATTTTAGCCATATTTTTATTCACGTTTATTCAAATGTTGACCCGTTAGAGAGAAAAAGATATAACTCAAACTGACCTATTTACATTTAAATGGCTCAAAATATGCCATCTTTTTTATACTTGGTTTTACACATTGTTAATCAAGTTGTATTTCACTTGCAGAAATTTATCTACTTTAACCAAGTCAGCTAACTCTGTTGATCCAACAGACTGCTTTGATAATTTTCTCAAGTTTCATAACCAACTTATTCAAGCCATAGCCGACATTATATCAATCAAAGCAGCAACTGAAATAACTAAGAAAGAAGAAACCACCCCCAAAAAGTCAACAGAAGTCAATGGTCCAGACTCCAACAATATTTCCAAGAGAAAATCCGCTCTGCACAAATCTGTTTTTCTTCTTAGACTCCTGAAAAAGTCTACCAAAACAACATTTTAGGAAAAGACACACATGATCATCTAGTATTGTACTGTTTTTGACCAAAACGTAAAAACAGGAAGCCTGAATGACACTATTAACTAGGGCAACATATAGAAATAGAGGCAGGAAACAGGTAGTATGGAGTTGGCTTGATAAGCATTAGGGGAAAATGGTATGAGATACAACTCACCAAACCGGATGCTAAAAGGTGCCCTCATTCCGCTTATAGTGAAGCATTGAATAGGGTAGAAATAACCATGTGTATTAATCCCCCTTAGAAACAACAGATGCATCCAAAAGCAAATAGATATTGCAAGGAAGTTGAGGATTAAGGCTAAAAGTTTGTGAATATTTGTATAAGATTGATTTGTGTCAATTCTTTTGATACAATGGAGATAACATGTTTTTTACTTTTATAGGATATAAGCTCATTTTTCATTTGTTTTTGTATCAAGCAACTCCGAGATCACATATATCTAGTTTAAAATTTATATTTAAAGTATATCTTTCAGTTAGGTTTTATAACGATAATTATCTAACCTGCATGCTTGTGGTGAGTTGAAAATATATTATTTTTCTTAGATGCAATATTTGAAAGAGTTTCATAGTTTTCTATAAATCTCAAGTCTAAATTACCTAAAATGAAGCTTCTTTTCTCTCTCTAGCGATATAGTGTGACATCGCCTCTTTCAAACGCAATCAATCCGTCGTTTAATTTGTGTGATTGATTGCTGTGTTTCTATACTGTAATTCCTATCGTTTAACCTCTAATCTTTCATTGTTGCTATGCCACTTGAATCCCCAAAACCCCCTGACCCAATTTTAGATGAGTTTCGTACTCTTACAGGGATGGCATCATCAGAAATTCGTCATAGGCCTTATCCATGTCCAACTATTGCAATTAATCTTCCTAAGGCTATGGATAAACCTAGGAAGTCTCTGAATCGTCCTAAAGGTGTTCAAATCAAGGTTCAATCACCTTCATCTGCATCTGCTGTGCGGGTTCGGTTCTCAAACGTCTTCGTTCTTGTTGATGTCGGTAAAGGTAAACGATCTAATTCTAGTGTTATTCCAATAGATGATGCTCTTACTAAGGTTCTAGATAAGATGGCTTATATTAAGTGTGTTTCTGAGCAAATGGTGTTTTGTGAAGGTGTTAGGGATTTTGATATGAAGTCTAGTAATGCTGTTAAGATTGGTAGTAATGTGAAAGATAGTAGTATGCAAATGGTGACTGATTGTGACAAAGTTGAGAAATGATGTTCACGTCATTAATGGTCTTGGGGTTAGGAAAGTTAATATAAGATGATAAGCAAACAATAGGGAGTGATAAGGTGGAGTGTAGGGAGGATTTCAATATGGTTGATAGCACTTTGTCAACTGATAATGTGAGTGTTCACAAAGTGGCTGATGTAGAGCACGTTGATGATGCTCATGTAACAGAGGCGGAGCTACGACATAACTTCTGGGAGGGCCATTAAGATAATTGTTGTATAGTGAGAGGGTAAAAAGCATAAATATAAAATTTATCATGAAATAACAAAAAGTACACTACTGAATTTTTTACTTATAAGATGGGCCAAACCACACCCCTCAACCTCCACTATAAGCTCTGCCGCTTGCTCATGTTTACTTTATGCTAGATAAGAGTGTTGAAAAATATATGTTATATCAAAACTAAAATATGAAAATTAATTGATTTTGTTACTGATTAATAAAAAGATTGTTGAGCCTAAAATTTGAAGCTTCAAAATCAACTGACTGGACCTGAATGCTATGAAAGAAGAAATGAAATGCTTTACATTAAGGAATGATACTTTAGAAATTGTTGATTAACCTAAGGACACAGAAAAGCTAATCGTAAGTAAATGGATTTTAAAAAATCAAATATAAGGTTCTAATGTTGAGATTGATAAGATACAATACTAGGCTTTGTTGCTCAAGATTTAATCAAACAGGAAGTGATTTGATATGGGAAAACTTTTATCTTCCTGTTGTCAAGATGGTTACTCTTAGATGTTTGTTGAATCTTGTTGTGCCTAGTTTCTTTTGGTGGCCCGGTGTTTTCAAACTTGATGTAATAATGCTTTTCTTAAAGATGGATTCTTAAAAAACTGTGTATATGAAACTTCTAAAGGGTATTAATCCAATGGTGATAATAAAGTTAATTGCATGCTTAAAAATTCCTTTATATGAATTTGAAACAAGCTCTTAAACACATGGAATGTGCAAAATTGACTTCACTCTCATTGAGAATATTTTAGCAAAAGTAAAATCTGACAATTCGTTTATATACTAAGTTCTGATAAGAGGTGTTTTTTTCTTGCTTTGAAGTTGAAGTGATGATAAAAATCATTATTGGTAAGTATTTCTAAGATTGATAAGTTCAAAGTGTTTCTTAAGTCTAAATTCGTGATAAAAGACTTATGGAATCTTAAATACTTTCTAGTTATTGAAGTTATTGATTACTCATAAAAACGTATCTCCTTAAACCAAAGAAAATAAGTTCTTGATCTGTCATCTGATTATTGTATGTAATTACCTGTAAACCTGCTAAAGCTCCTTTGATACTAAAAATGCAATAATCCAATGAGCTACTGTAAATGTCCGTTGCTTGCTAGAACAATTATTGATATAAAAAAATTAACGGGCAAGCTGATTTTATTTGAGTATAACTAGGCCGTGATAATCCTTACGTTGTTGCATTATTTAAGTTTGTTTAATGGCCTTCTCCTTAAAGTCCCACCATCTCATGATTGCTTTTAAGATATTGAGATATCTTAAGGGATCCTCAGGTTTGGGAATTCATATTGTTAAAGATTCAATTAAAAGCATATTCTGATGCAGATTAGGCAAAATGTGTTGTCACTAGAACTATCTAAAACATGATATTGTGTTTTAAGAACGTGTCTACCTGTTCTTGGAAAATTAAAAAACCCAAATACTCTCTGTAAGGTCTTTCAACTGAAGCAAAGGTATTAAGGGCTTCTTGCTTCAGTTTCCAGTGAAGTGATTTTGATTTTAAAGATTTTGAAAGATTGTGAAATGTGAAAAACTTTTTTACCCTGTTCGCTTTACCAGTGACCGGCAATTTTGGCTATTAAAATAGCTGCCAATCCTGTTTTTAATGAAAGAACAAAACACTTGAAAATTGATTTACATTTTGTAAGGGAAATTTTTTTAAGTGGTGTTGTTAAAATTGTAAAGGTAGATTCTACAAATCAAATTGCATATATCATGACTTAAAGGATTGGATTGCATCTCAGCATTAAAGATATGGTTGAAAAACTAGGTATTGGATGATATTTACCTGCGACTTAAGAGGGATGTAGAAAATAGTATTCTTAGCTGTGTATAACTTTAAGGAACTAATGTTGAATACATTTTTCCCTTACATATTTTTCAAGTTTTGTTTGATGGTTGAAGTAAAGTTGGAAGGCTGATCCTGCCTTTTGCGGATTGGATAAAGGTCTATAAAAACCCCTTTGAACCAAGCAAGTTTTAAAACTCACATTCCCTCTATCTCTTCAATAAGATTTCCTGTTTGTATCTCTCAAAGTTGTGAACCCTAGTTTATAGAGAAGTCATCTTATCTTCTATTGTTTTCAGATCAAGTTGTAATAAAACAATTATCAATTATCTTACATAATTGATTGCACATCCTAAGTTAGCTGATATTGATTTAGTTTATGATGCTGAATAAGAACATTTTTTGTTTCTTTAATTAATCAAATTAGAATTGAAGTATAATAAAACTGACCAGATTATATTTTTCTTACGATCATCTATCAGTTTTAAGTATGGCCGTAACAAATATCTATTTAGTTTAACGAGGGGGCCCCAACCAATTTTCTTGCTCCATTTTAAATAAATGATGAACACAATGAGTGTGAGAATAAGTCCTTTTCCTATGCAACTCTATGGCAATATCTAACGGGCATGTTATAACTATTTTCACAAATAGCGTTCGGACAAATCAAATCATTAATTTTTACACATAAGTGCCAACATATCTCTTAGGTAAGATCTCATAGACTAGCCATTATCAAGATTTTGTGAAGGCGATCCACGTTGTGATATCTTTTGGCTAGGTCATTTCAATATGCTTACAACTTATGAATACATTTAAATTTGCCTACACGAATACGAATCCACAATAATGCATATTTCTCGTCAAAAAGATATAACCAATCTTTCATATTAGTCTTGGTTCGATCAAGTCGATCGACAATGAAAATTTAGAGTACTTGAAGGTACTCACGGAGAACACAATAAAGATAAACGAAGATGAACATACCCAATTTTTCAATTCATTTATAGATCTGATGTATAGTTCCACTATCTGAGTACTTTAAATTACATATTAACAATAGAGGCATTTACAATTCCAAACGTTGCCACGACTGTAAAATCTATTATATATTGTTGGTTGTTGTGTGTCCTAACACCGGGTGAAGTGATCAATAGTCTAGCTAATTACCAAAGATGGTTACCGGATATCACTTGAAGTCGTGTGATCACTTTTCAAAAAAGATTATTCGACCCTATGCCTGGGTATCACGAATACCTCCTTTGGATAAAACCAAGTGTTTGTTCTTGTTCTAGGCACAGATCAAGAACCATGCGTTTCTATGTGTTTATGTTTTTTGTCGGTTCTATTTCATGCAGTTATGTGATCTCCTATTAGGAGAATACTCAAAACCCTAGTCAAAGGAATATGGAGAGATTATATGAGATTTAATTTCATCTATAATTAACCTCCTTTAATTAAGGAATAGTGGTTACAATGACCATATTAAACGTAGTCATTAAATGTGATTGTAAGTTACCATATGAAACGATTAAACAGTTACAAGTCATTAAATTCATATTAATGAGTTATTCATTCAACACCCTGAACATTCAACTAACTCACTGAAGAGGATACAAGCTAAAGGTTCAATACTGAAAAGACTCATTGATGATTTAACCTGCTGAGGATGACTTCCTCTGAATGGATAACTCCTGATGGTATCCTTCAGCTTTCTCCTCAAGGAGTCCCACAGCAAAGCCAACAAACTAATGACTATCCTATCAGTCCCACAGTTACTCACTGAATATCATATCAGTGACATGAATTCCATATTAACCACTATTAGAGTCAGGGTGTTCAGTGACCTATAGGAGTACACTTCGTACCTACAGTTCCTTAACCAGTATGAACTGAACCCTCATTGAACTAAATTTCCAACAATCCTCCCCAATTTGGTACAATACCTTTGCACGGAAAAATCAAACATAAACAAACAAGTGCATAAATGAAAATGTCCCGAGGATTGAATTTCCATATTAGTAACTACCAACTTCAATATATTCTGACTTACGGTGGTTCAAAGAATTGAACCCTTCAACCCATTAGAATACCTGGAAGATTAAAAACACACCAAGTTTTCAAACACATAAGGAAACTCCTGACACAAAATAAGACAAGTTGTCCATATCCAATTATAAATGTTTTTAAGAGCCAAAGTCCAAGCTCCTTGCAGTGGAAAACCCCAACATTTAACATATGTGTTCCTCTTTATTCATGGCTCATGCAAAGAGGTCACTTTTTTTCAAATAAATTAACCATTGAGAAGTTAAAATTTTCATCCTCCTTTATCAGCATGTTCCAAGCACATCTTTGGGATGATAAGTAAATACATGTGCTTCAGTCTACTGAACGTTCAGCTTTCCACATTGAACTCAGCTGTCAAGTTTCCTCAGCAGGGAGTTGGGTATCCTAGCATTCAGTGACTTAGTTAGACTTTAATCCCATCCTTTCAGCAGACTTATATAACCAAGTCTCTAGCCAGTCCCTTCGTCAAGTGATCATCTAAGTTTTGTTGAGACCTCACAAACTCTAAAGATACCACCTCATTCGTGATCCGCTCATGAATCATGCTTATGTCCTAACACCTAAGTGTCTAGAACTATCCCCTTGTTACATATGGGCTATTAAGCCTTTGCCAATGTAGCAGCACTATCATAGCGGATAGAAATACATGCTATAGGTTTTGACCACAATGTAAACTCAAGGACAAGTTAATTCAACCATTCAACTTTCCTTACCGTTACTTACTGCTAAAGGCCAAACAATTCAGATTCCATTGTTGAACTAGTGATACAAGTTTGTTTCTTAGAAGCCTAAGAAATTATACCACCACCAAGCAGGAATACCCAGCCACTTGTAGACGAATTGTCTTCGGTGTTGCTGATTCAACTTGCATCTGTGTAACCTTCCAATACTGAAGGACAACCAATATACACCAATCTATAGTCCATGGTTTTCTTCAAGTACTTCAGTACCCTATGACTTACTTGCCAGTGCTGAGTACTAGGATTACTATTATACCTGCTCAGTTTACCCACAACAAATGAAGCGTTAGGCCTTTTACAAGTCATGGCATACATTAAGCAGCCAAGCACCCTAGAATACTCAAGTTGAGATATAGCCTGACCATTATTGGGCATCAATTTCTCACTTGCATCCATAAGAGTACTTACTGGAGTGCTATCAAAGTAATTAAATTTCGTCAGTACCTTCTCCATATAATGAGATTGAGGAATTGCTATTCCATTACTTTCATCTTTAATCCTTATACACAGGATAACATCAGCCTCCCCCATGTCCTTAATAGAGAACCTTGATGTCACACCCAGTCAGCGGCGGAAACACGGGAATGCGACGTAATGATCAATCACAACACAAGATACAAAATAGAGAAATCTAAAATGCATAAATGAATAGTGTCATGATGACCATCAACCTTAATGAAACCTTGAGTGATGTCCCAAATCAAGAACACGGCACATAGTCGCCAATTATTACAAGCTTAAGCCCACGTAGGGGTTCATAAAATCTTATCGCGATCCTCAAGAAAACCAAATTCAAAGCGTACATCTAAAGCAAAACTTTTCAAGCAAGATTCCTACAGAATTCTCTAAAGTCTGCTACAAGCACCATACTCTAACGATCATTAACATCACCTGAAAATGATACTCAAAAACGTCAACAATAATGTTGGCGAGCTCGTAGGTTTTGACTCAAAACCCAGTCGTTGTGCCAATATTTTTTCAACCATTTTTGAACATTGTGCTAATATGACGTGAATATATGCGGACCACCACCCATGACTTAGCATCCTCGCTAATCATGTACCCAGACCTAGCATCCTCGCTAGTCTGATCACCGGCGCGTACCAACGCTCTTAGGGTCGCACCCTCGATGGCATACCACACCTAAGGCCTACCAGCTAGAGTGATTAGGGTGAAGAACCACACAGAAAGATCACACAACATAGCATACCAATTTGTCATTCACATAGCAGTCATAAGCACATAGATTGTCCCAAAAATGAAATCACGTTTTGCACAGTTAAAAAAAAACAGTTCAAAGCACATTTGAGTATCATTTCCCCCAAAGGAAAAATAGTAAAAAGTGGTGTAGCAAACTAGAAGGGAGGGAGGGGTTGAATAGTTTACTGGTTAATTGGTTGTTTTAAAACTTTGCTTAGAAAATTGTTAGATTCGAGTTATATGTCAATCAATCAACAATATGGATCACAACTAAATATATAATATAATGAATAAGTAAGCAATAACAATAAAGATATAGAAAAGAAAACGATCAACCAATGAAACCAAGATTTATAGTGGTATCTACAACGAAGCACTGCTTTCGTTCCTACTCCACTTCCACTCCCCGAGTACTCCACACAAGATTTCACTATGTCAACCGAAGCTTCCTTAGGGCGGAGAAAACCGTTTACAACTGTCGCTTACTTTCTTGTTTCGATACTAAGCTAGATTTCGATGTCGTAATCTTAGCTAAACCAATCAAGACTCACAAAGTCTTATACACATATCACAAGATATATACCCTTGATTGACACACAATCCAAAATCACACCATACATAATTTTACACTAATTGGATATACAACTCAATCCAATTACACAACATATACAAGTAAATGTAATGAAGAAAAAGGTATCTTGAGTAGGAAGAGAGAGATCACTTGATAACAAATCGTATTGTAGAAGGAATACTTGTTCTTCTTTCAGCACTTGATTAAAGAAAAGGGGGAAGAAAGAAGTTAATCACTTGAAAACAAGATCAAGATATGTTAGTGAATCAAGGAGATGTTTTTAAGAAAAAAGGAAGAAGAGAGAATAACAGATCTTAAAAAATCGTGGCATAGAGGTGTGTTTTTTTAGACGGGTGGCCCAGTATTTATATGCAGACAAAAAAGAGAAGCCGTCGACTGACGGGGCGGTCCCGCAGTCCCATTAAATATAAGGGGTCCCGCCATACCTTAAGGGGGCCGCCGTACACTACGCTTCCCTTTTTGTCTTTTTGTGGGAAATGTTGTTATCTGTTTTAGAACCTTCCATTTTGGGGGGAAAATATGAATTCACAATAAAATAATTTAATAAAAACTTTTCTTATATAAAAAAAAATTTGTGTTTATATTTAAGAAAAAAAGTACTTTTTGTAAAAATATAAGGTTTAAAAAAAAAAATTATTTTCTATGATCACTAATCATGTTTAATGAATTTGTTTACTATACTTTAAAGTGATTAATCTTAGAAATGGATTTTACGATTATAAGTTATAAACGATTTAATTTTATCGCGTAAACATTTTCACATTTTGTTATTATCAAAACATCGAGAGACAAAAAAATATAAATAACTTTTTTAGACATTTATTTGTATTAAACAAATCTCTTCCTATTTTGATGATGACAAAACATAACTCATTATTATAAAATTGGAATATTATAAAATTATTAATGAGTACAATTATAAACAACCTTCCGATTTTCCATCAATTGTAAATATACATCTAAGTAAGAAAGCCATTACAATCTATCTATTATATATGAACTCACCTTTTTCCAGGAAAATTTTTCGCTTTATTACGTTACTTACTTTGTCAATATCTCAATGTGCAACATTTCTTGCATAACTAAACGGACTCACGCAACCTATCTATGACAATCCTATCTTCATATATGTCAAGAAATCATCATAACATGTCAAATCAATATCATAATATCAATTTTACAAAGTACATTACTCATATAATGTGTCATTTGCAACATTATATCAAAACGGGCTTTAAACCGTTATCGTATGCCTCTAAACCCTAACTTCATGAAAGGTTAACATCTAAAGTGAATGCACAAGCTACTAAAGCATATAGTAAAATATCAATATAACATCAATTAGAATATATAAATCTCTTCAAAGTCAAGGACAAGGTCTTTAAAAGCTCAAAAGACAATGACATTAAGCATGATCTCCAAAATAACCATTTTACCTCCATTTTCATTCTATTTTCTTCACCATCATTTGGGTACAAGCTAATACACTCAATATACAATGTGTAAACCCTAATTATTCTATTCATAAGCTTTCATACATCTTTTTACACTCAAAACTTCATGTTTATAGCATGTATCCCCTTCGTGGGTTTATAAAAAGATTGAAATGCGAGGCTATGAACTCACCTGAACAGTTATACGGAAATTGATAGCAAATGTATATGAAATGAAAGTAATGGCTTCGTCATGGGCAACCTGGGGTAATATATGTCAAGTCTTAGTTTGATTAAATATGTAAGATTTTACATTGATGTCGGTTTTGATATTAAAATTATCATAACACCGTTCGGGCCATCATAATTCAGAAGTCATCCAGTAAACGTTTGAGGACCTAAGGCACTTTAAATCGTAAACCCAACAACTCAGTCAGAACGTAATACCAAGATGAAACTCCTTAATATGAAGCTCCCTAGTATTGTGGTATGATATGAATCCGGGACATGATTTTTGAAAGCACATCGATGATGAATGATATAATAGTTATAACATAATTTTGAAAGCACATCGATGTGGTATGATATGAATCCGAGACATGATTTTTGAAAGCTACTTCATTCCTAAGCAGCTTACAAGCACCTCACACAAATATCTTTACCTTATATAGTTTAAAAATGGCACATGGCCTTCCTTTTTCTTCTTGTTTAGCCGCGGCAAGAAATGAGGTATACACCTCACCAAAGCTAGTTTCTAGCTTAACCAACACACCTACTAGCCCCTCCTCATCATCCTCTAGGTCTCTTATGTGTCCTAACCAGATCATACAAGATCCTTGAAGCTTAAGGGTCATTTTACCTATAAATAGCAACCTAAACTCTTCATTTTTCTTCATCCCCCACTTCCTCCTCTATAACCCTTACATAGAAGCAATCCTTTGCTCTAATAGATCCTAAGTGATCTTAAGAAGGCTCAAGTACAGAAAGGAAGCAAAAGAAACCAAGAAACGAAGCCCGGGAGTCGTTATTCTAGGCGTACGAAGCTAAAAGTCCCGATTCCGACCCGTTTCTAAGCTATAAGCTCAAGACCAGGTTCTCTAAGCTTATATTCTGTATTCATACCTTTATAATGTTCATATGATCATGCTAAAATCATAATATAAAGCTTTGAACTCAAAAACCTATGTGTTATACCTTTTTGATCCAAAACCGTACACCCGAAACCCTAATTTCATGTTTTTACTTAATCTATAAGCTAAGCTTGTAAACTATTGTTATAATCTATCCCAATAAGCTTAACTAACATTAAAATAAGTGCTTTGATAAGTCATGAAAGAATTTGAGCTTAAAACCCGCGCGTTTTCATTTTAAAACCCTAATATGACCCGTTTTGCTTCCTAGCTTCACGAATCATTAATTTAAACTTCATATTTTAGTTTATTATAATTTATAAATGTCTATTGAAATGTTAAAATAAGCTTGCATGGCAATTTGGACATGTTTTGTAAAAATTATCCATGCAAGGGGTATATATCGTAACTTTCAGAAACTTATAACTAAAAGGACTAAAAGTGTTATTTTATCAAAGTTATAACTACAAGGGTCTATTATGTCACTTTTTAAAGTACAAGGTTTACTTGGTATATCTTTTAAACTTGAGGGACCAAAGTCATAAAAGT
>BQNB010058107.1:26614-37914 GCA_026074375.1 Tanacetum coccineum
ATGACAATACAAAACGGAATTGTATTCATCTAACAAAAAAGTATTGTCAACAAGTTAATTGCATCACAATAAGTTAGTTTGTTTGTTTTGATGTTGCTCTTCTATATGTATGATTAATTTATTTAAACCAAGATTGAGTTTCTTTGAATCAGATTTGCTACAAGTTTAAATAAACCAGGTCGAGTTTATTAGATACCAAATTATTTTATCAGTTCTTAACTGTTTTTTTTAACGGCAATTTTATTGAAGAAACACTAGCAAGAAGCTAGCGAATTACAAGGAAATAGAACTAGGATTTTTTAACTAATCGGTCATACAAAAAGAGGAATTGCATCTATGTCGAATCCAGAAATAAGATTTAGAGACAATATCATCAAATAGAGTCGACTTCCTTGGACTTTTAGAATCAAAAATCATCTTGTTACGGAACGTCCACACGTACCATCACATAATGTAAAACACACCCTCCAGCATCGATTTGTTCTTAGTAGGAAGACAAAGATTATTCAACCACGCAACCCATTCCGCATAAGACTCTACCCCCACGTATGGGACACACCACCAACGGGCAATCAAGATGCTTAATTGACGAACTAAATCGCAGGAGAAGAAAAGATGGCTAACAGTCTCCACTCCTAAGTCACAAATGCCATAATTTATAGAGTCAAGAGGAATACCTCTCCGCGATATGTTGAATCTAGAAGGCAGCGAGTTAGATTTCACCTTCCAAGCGATCACGTTTATCTTAATAGGAATAAATCGAACCCATCTGGTTTTGAGGGGGTCATTAGGAAGAGTCTTATCATCAATCAATCGTCTTACTGACGACACAGAAAAATCACTGGAACTAGATAGATTCCAAGACCACCTATCAGCCATAGGGACCAAACAGATATCACTTACGAATGACATGAGCTCCTCAAATTGATGATTTTCCACACCGCCTCTAGGACTTCTGCGAAAGGAAGAAACGAAGCTATGAAGACTAACCATTGAAGCAACCGTGATGTCTTTGCACATCTCCAAAACAGTTCTTAACTGTTTTGTATTGACAAGTTTACTAATGGTAACACGAGTGTAACCCTAGTGAATCTTGTAAATGTAATTAGTGAGCCAGTTACTAACATGGTTGTAAATCATAACGAATTTAGATTCATTGGAACCAAGTGGAGTTTCTTTGAAAGATATCTCATAAAATGCAAGTTGTTATTTTATTAGATAACTGTAACGTGTTCGATAAAAACAAAAAGAATTTTTTTTTGAATCAAGATATTGATAATTATACATGTTATTATTAAATATCATATATACATCACTTTACTAATTTAGTAGAAGTGTTTGTTTGACTTGTCTAGTTTATTTTAAACCGGGTTGGTTAACTATTAACTAGATATAATTCTTGAAAAAAATATTTGTTGAGTTTTAAAGTATATCTATAGAAACCTTGTTGAGTTTCTTTAGAAGAATTGATCTACTGAAACCTTGTTGAGTTTCTTTAGATAAATGGATCTACTAAAACCTTGTTGAGTTTCAGTATAGAAATAGATCATGTAAAATAGATCTATTAAGATTTTTTTAATGAAAATTGACAACATCATATTACAAATGTGTTTTTGTTAAAACATTATGTAATAGGTGATATTGTTTAATTGTTTTAATCGAAAGACTTCTTTGAAAACGGTTTTGTATAACGGATCTTACAAAACATTAGTGTTTTAAACAAAAGACGAATTAAAATCGTTTTGTTAAGAAACACTTATGATTAAGCATGTTATTAATGGTACCAAAATTAGTTTCAAACTAATTATGGGACCTTGTATTAACAAAATATTTGGAATGTCACGAGTGACATCTAAAGGATCTGCTCCTGAATTTGTTAAAAGGGAGACTGATAATCGAGTTACGTGTATGGTAGATGCTTTGAACATTCAGAATCCTTATGTGCCATAACTATGCGTTATATGGTCTGAATCACATGAAAAGTGAGGCCATGAGAGAATCCGACCTTAGATAATGGTGGATTAGCACTTCGGTATCATGTCATGTGATAAGAGTTTGATTAACTCTTTCAATGCAGTTGAGAATGGAGAGAACAATTTTTGGGCAACTCTCCAACTGCTAATATCAGGGGAAAAAGAGATGTGATTCACATTTAGAAAAGAGTCTAAGTTAACAAACGCATTGTACGTGTCAGAGATTCCATTAGGAATCTTGTGTCTAGATGGTTGCTTAATGAATGTTGGCTTTCATCTTGTGTTTGAGTCAAATAAAAATTGAGTTAACAAATAACATAATTTGAGTCCGTACGGGTTACGCCTCTAAAAATGTTTAAGCTAAATGTAATTTCTAATTGTCATTTTAGCAAAATGAGTATGAATTCAGCTTATTTGATTCTTTAAATGTATGGCATGGCTGACTCGGACATGTTTTAAGCTGGATACCAATTTTGTATTGACACGGATTACAAAATTAAAACTTGTGTTTAAGCCAAATTGACAAGATTGTCTTTTCTCTTAGTCGAACGGAAATAACCGACCCTTGATATGATTCACATGGTTTTATGTGATTTGGAATTGATACTTACTAAGGCGTGATACAAAATATTGCTATTTATACTTACTTGAGAGTAAGGATATATACAAGATTGTTTTATATAAATAAGTTGAGAATCAACTTATTATCGAAAACAAGGTGGTTCAAAGTCATATCGGAGGTGAAATGTTTTTCCATTTCTAAATTTATGTGCTAAACTTAGAATAAGACACAAATTTATTGCTCTTGATACTCCAACAAGAGAATTGTTGAAAGAAAAGAACCATGCCTTAGAAGATATGGTTAATGACATGTTCTTAAGTCTTGGTTTAAGCCATGACATGTGGATAAGATCCCTTGTAAAGAAAATAAGATAGTTCTTAAGAACTATAGATGGGAAGAATACTATCTTATAAGTATTTACAAATGTGGGGGGATATCTAGCCAAGATATCTGTATTAAACCCCAAGGTTCAAAAGATTTGACTTGAAACTGTGAATTGCATATACTTAGTATATGCTAATAACAATAGTGCTTATGGTTTCTTTATGTATGTTGATCTACACAAGGATACGATAATGGAATAAAGAAGTGCTTCCTTCTTTGAAAGTATATTTCCATGTTAATGAAGGAAATTGGAAGATCATCTAGAATTGATGGCGAAGTTGTCCAAGATCAGAGACAACGAGATGATAATAATCTCCAAGATGAGAGACAAGATCAACCCAAGGAAGAAGAGGTTGAACCTAGAAGAAGCAAAAGGGCAAGAACCAAGAAATCGGTTAGACCCGATTTTGTTTCTATTATGGTAGAAAACGAACCTACTTCTTATCGAGAAGCGGTAACTTTCTCAGAATGGCTCAATAGAAAGAAGCCATTTAAAGTGAAATAGATTCTATTTTACAAAATCATACTTGGGAGCTCGTGGATTTACTTTCGGGTTGTAAATCACTAGGCTATAAATGGATCTTCAAGAAGAAGATGAAAGCCGATGGCACCATTAACAAGTACAAAGCAAGATTGGTAATAAAAAGATTTAGACAACGCGAAGGTCTAGGTTACTTTGATACTTATTGGTCTGTTACGCGAATAACCTCGATTAGGATGGTACTTGCTATTGCCGCATTAAGAAAATTGGAAGTTCATTAAATGGATGTGAAAATGACATTTCTAAACGGAGATTTAGAAAAAAGTACTATACATGAACCAACCTAAGGGTTTCATGGCTCTTGGATTAGAGAGAAAAGTTCGTAGGCTTGTTAAGTTGTTATATGACTTAAGGAAAGCTCCCAAACAAGGACATTAATTTTTACCATATCATGCAAGAATGTGGATTCAAAATTAATGGATGTATGTGTGTACTCGTGTGTTATACATAGATGGTATAATTATCATTAGAAGTGACAAGAAGATAAACAAATCCACTAATGATATGTTAGAGTCAAGATTGACATGAACTTCATTAGTTGTTGAATATAGTTCTTGGAACTAAGGTCATGCGAACCAATATGGATTTGTTTTGAAGTCAAAAATAGTATAAGGACATTATTCTTGAGAGGTTCAATGTGGGGGATTCCAGCTTAGCTAGAATTCAATAACATCTTTTAATCTAAAGGTGTTGCCTATTTTGAATACTCAAAGAATATTTGGCATCTTATGTGTGTAATGACGTGTGTGACTTAAATCTATAACCAGGTCAAGTATACCAATAATTCAAGTGATGTTCATTTGAATAGTATTACACAAGTACGATGGTACTTATGAAATTGCATTATGGAAGATATCCGGCTGCTATCAAATGATAAAGTAATGCAAATACGGATTCTTATATATATGAATCTAGATCCACTAGAGCGGATGTATTTACGCTAAGTGGGAAACTATGTCTTAGAAATATTGAAAGTATTTCAAACAGATGCTTATAGCTAAATCTATAATGAAATATGAATTTATCATTTTAGATAAATTTATAGAGTATGCTGGATATTTACGTTAATTCGTATAGGACATACCAACATGGCGTAAACCGGTAACGACCATGTTTATAAAGTGTGATAGTCAATTGAATTTTGACAGAGCTCATATCACAATGTAAAACGGTAAGTCGAGACATATTCATCATAGACGGTGATTGGTGCGACAACTACTCTCAAATAGAGTTATCACGATTGACTACGTAAAGTCAATGGATAACATCGCGGATCCGCTTACGAAAGGCTTAAGCAGAGAGTTGGTTAGAGAGTCGTCTAAAGGAATGTGACTAAAGCCCTTAAAGGAATGAGTTTCTATGAAGGAAAACCTAACCCAGTTGACTGGAGATCCCAAGATCTGGGTTCAATAGGACAACCTAATCATAGAAATGTGGGGGAAGTCACGTCAATATGGGGTGTTACTTAAAATTGTAACATCCTAGTCCATTCCTATAACAAATGTGACTTGTTGAGGTTAAACATATGGCTTTAATGATTCAGGATGAAATCACAAAGCATAATGATTCAAGATGAAATCGCAAAACATATGTTTTTAATGATTCAGGATGAAATCACCTATGTGAGAGAGAAGTGGGGTCGCTTCGAAGGGAATTGTGGGGGGCGCAATTCCTAAGAGCTCTTGCAGAACCAGGCTAGTGTTCATGACCATAACGAGCACGACTATGAGGACTTGACAAGGTCAGGGAGAGTCTTGTGTGAGTGTGTATTGTCGTCTACGTAAATAGAGGCTGAATTCAAGGAAACCGCGTCCACTAAAATCTAGGAGGCTAAGTGCATCTCATAAGGGAATATTCAAAGGGTCACACCTACCTATCCTATGCAGGACTCAACCGCAGAAATTTCGCCTAACATTTTGTGTGTTTTCGACCGATCTCCATTCATGTGGGGGATTGTTGGAAAATTGGAAAAATAGTATATCTTATATATATTTATGTCAAAAATGGAGATAATATGAATGAGATATCGTGTCTCAAAATGGGACACGTGAACAAAATATTTAGGATTAGTATTTAAAATTATCAAATAAGTTTTGTACAGAATTATTTTGTGTCAATAAATGATTCTGCAAATCTTTTTTTTGTAAATACAAAGATTTGATTAAGATTGGGTTGTTATTTATCTTAAAAAAACAACGACAACGTTTTCACTATAAAATTGAGGGCCTAATTTCATTCCTTTTTAGGACACACTAATATGCAGATCCATTAGAAACCAGTTCTAGCACAATCTTTCATTTCAGAAATGTCCGGACTGCTTTCGTTGATTTTTCTGGCAAGTTGTCAGGTCCGGCATGTACATCAGCCTTTGGACGTTGTTACCCTGTAAAACAAGACCGGCAACATCTGTTTTAAGGGAAGCGAGTTGAAACACGAGCCTCGTTACACGATCTTTTAATGCTTTTATTTTACTTATTGTTATTTAGTGTCGCTTCTTGCTTCTACCCCTTCTGTTTGTTATTTAATTTTCTTTTTATTTATTTTCTGTTAATTTAATTTATTGTATTATAATTCGCTTTTACTAATAAAAGTGTAACAGTTTCCCTATATAAAACCGTGTTAAAAATATTTGTATAAAAATGTGTTTAAAAATATGTGTATAAAAATGTGTATACAAATGTGTGTATAAAAAATGTGTATTAAATTTGCATATAAAAATGTGGTGTTATAACATGACTTTAAAAGGCTTTAAATTCTTAAGGATATAACCATGTATAAAAATTATCTCAAAAATTTCATATATTGTAAAACCGTGTATCAAAATTGGATCATTCTTACAAGTGGCCATTTTCCCTAAACATAAAAACCCCAATAAACATAATTACGTCTAATTGGGTCATTTATTGTGTATAAAGATTGACACACATATTGTAGAAATTTCAAAATTAACATAGATAATTACATTTACGTATTGAGGGATTTACTACATGTACGAGGGGACAAGGACTTCAAGTGGTGTCGTTTGCTTGTAGTTAGTCTGACGTCTCACTTCATAGCAATTTGTTCATCAGATGGTATTAACTGCTCGAACTGTTGTTATACAGTTGCAAGGTTAAATGCAAAGCCATGCAGGCAAAGAATAACCCGGGCACTTCTTTCTACCACTCCCAAATAGGAGAAATTTCGTATTGTTTTCCTCTTGACATCAATATGTTTCGTAGTTGTCATAAATCGTTTGGCTTAACTCGTCGGATTGGCCAAATATTGGATCACGTTGCATTTTCCAGAGATTTATTACAAAGGTTACCTTTGGGACATTGTAGCCACTCAGATACAATCTTCCAAAGAATCTGTGGTAGAGGGAAGACCGGCTTGAGGGAACCTGCAGGTACAATCTGTTGAGTTTGTGAAGGCTTATCCCACATCAGTAAGATAAGTAAACTGATGATGGAGTTTCGACTTCTCACTAATCGGCCTTATTAACCGGTTTGGTAAAAAATCGGTCAACATACCGATTAATCGGATAAAAATCGGTCAAATCGGGCATAAATCGGCCAAATCGGAGATAAATCGGCCAACTCAGAAAAAATCGGCTAAATCAGGCGATTCAGGCATATATTTTTACAATTTTTTAATTTTATATATAAAAACTCAAATCCGATTAGTCCACGATTAATCCCCGCCTAACCGATTAATCGCTAGGCGATACCCGGCCGCCCAGCAAGGGCCTAGTGATTTTTGCAACCTTTATATATATATATATATATATATATATATACCAGCCTCAAAGCCGTCTATTGGACGGGCTCCTTCATGAAATTGTTTAGGGATTATTAAATGGATTTAAAATGTATATAAATTGAACTTATAGAATTAGATTGAATTTTTTTAAAATTATGTCAAAATTTAGCATAACCTATAAAAAATAAATTAAGTTTTATTTCTATTAATAATCAAATTGCATGAACAATCAATTAACAGATAACATAGATTGCATATCACATATCAATCCATGATAAACTTCCATGTGTTTATCATGGGTATCCAATGAGCAATTAATTATCAAGCTAAAACATTCTATTAACAATTAAAGGCGAATTTTAACACTTTAAAATTTCCTGCAATCTAGGGTTTCATCTAATCAATTTTATTATTAATCAAGATCCAATCTTTTAATAACTAAAATTGACCAAAGGGCTTTAAAGATTAACTAATAACCCTAATTATCAAATTTTACTTCTTTGTAATTAAAATTCTATACGATCGGCTCGTGATTCCACTGTTGGGGTTTTAACAACTATTGATAGAACAAAACACGAGTACGCAACGAAAAACATATAAACACGTATAGAAATAATAATTAACAAAGAGATTGATGACGTGTACCTTTTAGCAATTAATGAAATCACCGTCTTCAATATATGCGTGTGTATAATAATTAATACTACGTGAAACCACTGAGGATCTAATTAAAATCCCTCTACTTCAATACACACAATATGTTCTTAAGCAAACAATTAAGTATGTTAGTACTAGTAGTGATTAACAATCGAACCACCACGTTCTGGTAGAAATCAACACTTGAAACCCTTGTGGTTTTACCTTGGATTGAATCAACACAAAAACCAAAAACCCTTAGTAGTGTTGAGTTGTGAAGGCTTATCCCACATCGGTAAGATAAGTAAATTGAAGAGGAGTTTCAGACTTATAAATATCCCTTTCATTGTAATTGTAAACTTAGACCTGGGTGTGTGTGTCTCATTGTATTTTGAGTGTGTACGTTTGTACCCCATGCAGTTTGGCACGGGTCATACAGTTGGGCACAACCGTGCAGTTTGGCAAGAGCTTAATAATATCTCTCTGGTTTGATCCCGTGGACTGCCATGACTATCCTAGTCGTGGATACCATGTTATATCTTGTGTCGATTTACTTTTCGCTATTTATCTTCTGTAAGCCTTGTTTGTGTTCTTTGTTGTTCTTACTTGTTTGGTTATTCGTTGTGTGATCCTTTGTCGTGGGTGTAATATTCCTAACAAGTGGTATCAGAGCCGAGGTTCAAGAAGAAGGAATCATACAACTTGGAGGAGGCCATTACGAGAAGAACAAAGACTTTGTGATGGTTCGTCATATTCTGCACAACGGTGGTAGAATTGACATTGCAGGTTACGATAAACAATGGCAGAAGACGTGAAGTTAAATATCAACAGAGTCAAGAGGTGTTAGTAAACATTCCAGAGAACCTTGTAGAGGATATTAACATGATTACAAAGCATGGGTTGAGTTCAAAAATCACTCAAAGCTTATGTGGGAGCTCAGATACGAGTGAGGGGTCCGAAAAAAGTGGGAGCTTCGAGGATTATGAAAGCTCAGGTGAAGGATTGATGCTCTGAGAAGCAAGTGCTTGGTTATTTGCTTACAGTTGGTGTAGCAACAGTCAAGTGAGTCAGTCTAGTTTATGGCCATTGTATAATCCAAAAAGAGGTGAGAAAAACTTGTGAGAGAGTTTTGTGAGGATATTGAGAGTTGAAGCATCTTAATTTTGTAATCATAAAGCTATATTAAGTTTTTCTATTGGATTAGGAAGTTGCATAAACAAGCAGAGAATTGAGAACGGAGGATGGTGTCTTACCATAGAGATAGAGAGGTTATTCCTAGTTTAATGATGTTAGTTCAGGATAGCTTGTATCGAAAGTCTCCTAGCCATGTGTTTGGTTAGTGGCGTGTTCTGTATGTTCGGCGGTACATGAAGGTTAGACCAGTAGCATTGTTAAAGGGAAGGTGGTTTGAAGTTTACGGAGATTACTTAAGACGGAGAGGAGTGAAGTGATCAGCCTTCAAGTGGGAGATTGTTGAGTTGTGAAGGCTTATCCCACATCGGTAAGATAAGTAAACTGAAGAGGAGTTTCAGACTTATAAATATCCCTTTCGTTGTAATTGTAAACTTGGACCTGGGTGTGTGTCTCTCATTGTATATTGAGTGTGTGCGTTTGTACCCGTGCAGTTTGGCACGGGTCGTGCAGTTGGGCACAACCGTGCAGTTTGGCAAGAGCTTAATAATATCTCTTTGGTTTGATCCCATGGACTGCCACGACTATCCTAGTCATGGATACCATGTTATATCTTATGTCGATTTACTTTTCGCTATTTATCTTCCGTAAGCCTTGTTTGTGTTCTTTGTTGTTCTTACTTGTTTGGTTATTCGTTGTGTGATCCTTTGTCGTGGGTAATATTCCCAACAAGTGGTATTAGAGCCAAGGTTCAAGAAGAAGGAATCATACAACTTGGAGGAGGCCATTACGAGAAGAACAAAGACTTTGTGATGGTTTGTCATATTCTGCACAATGGTGGAAGAATTGACATTGCAGGTTACGATAAACAATGGCAGAAGACGTGAAGTTAAATATCGACAGAGTCAAGAGGTGCAGTTGGGCATAACCGTGTAGTTTGGCAAGAGCTTAATAACATCTCTTTGGTTTTATCCCGTGGACTACCACGACTATCCTAGTCGTGGATACCACGTTATATCTTGTGTCGATTTACTTTTCGCTATTTATCTTCCGTAAGCCATGTTTGTGTTCTTTGTTGTTCTTACTTGTTTGGTTATTCGTTGTGTGATCCTTTGTCGTGGGTGTAATATTCCCAACAAGTAGTGGGTTTCGGTCGATCGAACAAAAAGAGAGAGAGGGGAGAGATTTAGGGTTTAGGTATTCTCAGATTGTCTCTACAATGAATCCCAAGATCTCTTTATATAGCCATTCAAAACTTAGATTGGAAGTTAGGTAATCCCATTCCAAATTAGAATGAGATTTCAATTGGCTAAGGGAGAAAAGGAAACAAATCAAATCTTTTACTTTTTCCCCACAATTCCCATATATTAGCCTTTAAACTATTTAATGACTAATCTAACTCCCATTAAATACTTATATTAATATTTAATACTCGTTAAGCTTTATCACTTAAATATATTACATTTAATATATTTATTATTAATTATTTTACGTATTAAAGCGTGCGTCCCCGTAGGCTTGAATGAACTTCTCGGACATATATTAATTTACGTGTACATATTCCAACAAATCATGCGCTGTAATAAACAATCCAACAACTTTTTTTGGGTAACCCTTTACCTAAAAATCTGCAGATCCCTTGAAGGACTCGCTCTTCCATGTTTTTCAAATAAATATGCGATAAAACTATTTTGTTTTGAAAGTGCTTCACTTATATTCTGCACAACTTCAAGTTCCTAAAAGTTGCATGCTGTCAATATGGAGACTTTTAATATAGTGGTCATAGACGAAGCTGCTGAATTGAAAGAGGCAGAGTCCACCATTCCCCTTCGACTTCTAGGAATTAAGCATGCTATTCTTATTGAAGACGAGTGCCAATTACATTCACTTGTTAACATCAATGTAAGTCTCTGATTATCTTTCTACCTTAAGACTATTACGTTAAATTATATTTTGATGGACATTGTGTTCGTGGACAGGTTTGTATTGCATCTGGCTTTGAAAGAAGCTTATTTAACTGATTAAGTTCTTTGGGTCACTCTAAACATCTTCTTAGTGTTCAGTACAAAATGCATCCTTCCATCAGTTTCTTCCCATATCGGAAGTTTTATCATAATCAAATTCTAAATGCACAATATGTGTTATCAAAAGGTTATGAAAAGAGGTATCTTTCAGGATATTCCTTTATAAATGTCGTTGGGGAAGAGAAGAAAAAGACGATGATGAAAGAAGCGGAAGAAATATGGTATAGGTGGCTGTTGTTGGTTTGTGGTCGTTACGTGTAAGGTTTATACGGCTAGAAATATGCGAGCCTATTAGAGGCACACACGAA
>BQNB010058108.1:0-33925 GCA_026074375.1 Tanacetum coccineum
GAAGCCCCTATTTCAATGTTTTATTCATAAAAAATTCATACATACAAAATACATACAATTGATGTTCATGTGAACCTTATGTACGCCGCATAAAGTTCTATTTTTGAGGTCGAATCCTGAGAAGAAATTAGTCACGAATCCCACCACCGCAAATAGTGGGGGCTAATATTCTTTAAGGACGTCCTCAATTTCGCTCATATTATTAGTAGAAATTCTGTCATATTCTAACATACACATTCATCAACATCAATGGGGTAAACAATAGCATATTAGTGGTTGCAAGAATTGATAACTTTGGATTACTACTCAAATTGGATACTACCACCATTAAGTTATGCATCCCCACTGACCTGAAAATAACAAAAATCTTTAACCTCTTTCTTAGAGGAATTTCAGCTACCTTTCCAAGCCTCCCTTTTGACAAGCAGGAAACTCAAGATACATAAACACCAAAAGTTGATCCGTCTCAAGCCCTTTTGACACGGGGGACGTTACCTACACAAAATTACGTTAAAATGTATTCAGCAATTTACATAGAATATCTAATGATAACAAAATAATGAACACGAAGAAAAAGATAATAACACCTCTTGTCCAACATCATATATTTAAGGAGAGCTTTCAGCAGAGCCAATTAGTAAATAGTGGATGGGTGGGACCTTAAGTGGATAAACAGGAGCTCTGTACATATTTGTTTCAAGACATGATTGAGTTGAACCAGGCTTTATATCACCTAGGAAAGAGGATTTATCAAGTGTAAGGACATTCCCCAAATTGTTAGGTCCACCTACCCAAGTGGGTTCCATTTTGATCACCAAGACTGACTTTTTGGTAATAAGTGCACAAACCATCACCCATCCTAGGATTTCCAAGAAGTAAAGGCCTTTCCTCACAATACCTAAAATGTACGATGCCTTAAGTATAGAGCATTATGTGTCATTTTATTAAACAAGCATCATGCAGTAGTTACTCCATAAGAAATACATGGCTGAAAGATCTGATTTCTTCTTCTCAAAAGCCCCATGAGGCCTCAAAGACTTGTTCTCGCCAACAAATGTATTCTTGTACAAACAAGATGCAGTAAAGAATTCCGTCTAACATCTTGCTCTGCAAGAGATTTTTCATCTTCAAGCTCTTTCCCCAGTATGTTATTTTGACAAGCTCTTAATACAGCTTTCACTGATCCTCTTGTAAGCAGTGTCCCTTGTTCCTTAAGCGCCACTACATTTTCATGGGGATGCCATAAAGCTTTTGGTGGATGAAAATATGCTAAATCTTTACTGCAATTACAATACACAATCATTGTTGACAATCTTCAGTCCAACTATACAATGAAAAAATATAACAAATTATAGCTGATACGTATTTCAGCCATTTTACTTATGAATGTACCAATACCATTTATCTTTAACTGGTCAAAAGTTGGCGAACATGTGTCTTACCAAACCCATTGACTCGTTACCCAACCAGCCCATTTTTTGGCCACCTAAAAGATATACTACCTTTCACATACTACATGACACTAACGTTTCTAATTAGTTAAAAGAGCTCAAATTACAAAACAAATTCAAAAATAATTTGGTCCCTACAAATCCTATTAAACCAAGAACACAAACAAATACACTTGTACTCGCCATTTTGGTCGGTTACTTTTTTTTTCATTGGTTACATGAGGTGTAATGCCATTCTCTATTCATCTTTATACTTGTGATCATTGCTTCGCACATTTCTACTGGCACCATGTGTTGTCGCTGTGATGTTGGCAAAACGTGTCGGGATACTCACCTGCGCCGGCTGTTGCTAGAAGAAGTAATTTCACATGTTGATGACGCTGTGGATAATAATAAGAAAGATAGAAGCATGTTAAGAACCAATGATGTTGCATAGTGTAACACGCGACACAGAGGTTAGGATTCAAAAGATAATCAACCAAGGAAAACTATTTACCTCTCTGGCTTTGAAAGAGCCATTTTGAGGCTTTGTAGTCTTATTGGCGTCAATATTATATGTAGTTGGTGTTGACAGAGTATGTGCAAAGGACCTTTTTACACCGCCGTTATTGAAAGAGAATGGTCACTGGGGGCTGCTGTTGCCAGCATCAAAAAGAAGAAAACAAGGTTAGGCGGTTGGAAAGAAACTCTTCAGTTCATGTTTTTTTAATTCTTGGTTTGTACCTAATTCACTGTAAATCATATATAATGTATTTACAGGTATTAAGGGACCGTCCTGGCCTTTTTTTAGTCATTTCATAGTGCTGTTTTAACAGGTGTTTGCCTACGCCTATGAATAAAACAGATTAACCAAACACACCGTGTTGAGAAATACCTGTAGCTCTGACAACTGTCGTACGCGGCGTTCTCGTTAAAAAACCTAGCTGCTCAGCATCTCCATCAGTATTCAAAGGTTGTGTTGTAACAGGCCTGCAAGAAAAGAGTTTCTCAGACCAAAAAAAGCTCATAAGAACTTTACTCAAAAATATTGCACATGGTAACATAAAGACACTACCTTTTGTTTCTACACTCCCTGATTGCTGAAACAGAGAACCATAAAGATCATCGCGAAAGCTCCTAGATTCCATAAGAACGCAATATAAATCGCATTCAGTGGACGTCAAACGGACAGCTGAGTGCTCAAAATCCAGCATAACCTCTTTTCCCAATGATCTTGGCCGACTGGAATTATTAAAAAGGGATGAGTCACTGCTGTTAACATTAGACAAAAACGACAAGAATCATAAGAAAATACGACATACAACAATAATTAATGCCATTGTTCAGAAGAAGCTAAAGTCACCTGTGTTGGAAGAACACGTTTGTTTTCCAGGTATATTACTCAGGCGGTGTACCGTCAAGTTGTTAATGGCATTTGTTATAATGGCGTTGTCACATTGCGTTTCGACACTACATTCAGTGCCTAAACCATGGTCCCCTGTGTTAATTTCTACCACACTGGGCAATGCCTTTTCTATTGCCCCATGTCTTTTTACATCCCTCCAAAGTTGTGAACGCCTTTTAAATGGGGCTCTATTCCTATGTGTGGAATCGGAGGAGGCTGTACACAAAGAAAACACGTAGAGAATCATGAACAGTAAGAAATTACAAAGAGCCATTTGAAACATTGAGTAATAAAAGTTAAAAGAAACTTATACCTTCATTTTGAACGTGCGTTGACCAATAAGACCTTTGCTGTAAGCAGTCGGCACACATATCAGCAGTTGTCTAGGTGTTACAAAACAAACACGGCTGAAATTCACCACGTTGACCATCCTCTGCTATCTTTTTGGCCATAACTTTTGCCGCGAGGAAGAATAGCAATTTTTTCAACAAAGTAAAACGCAAAAGAATTGATATCTAGCCTAGGGGAAGATGCGTAGCGAAACTATGTTCTTATTTAAATCAATTCCTACGCAAAGGCAGTGCACAGCTTAATTGGCCCAAACAAATGTGTGCATAACAATTAACATAATTTGTGATTCGTAGTAGTGTAATCCTAGCTAAGAAGTTACAGACAGAAAACATGAGCAACAGACAAACTGTAAACAATCCTAAATAACACAAAAGACGCACCGGCAATCCTAAATGACATTCAAAACACACCGGCAAACAACAAAGCGTGACTAACAAAATGATTAACTATGCAACACCTGTTTGAAACTCGGCGACCAAGCAACACCCACCTACACCATTTTTTCCATGGCCAAGGAAGCACAAAACCACTACAGTGACATCACAAACATTTACAGATGGCAAACATGCAAGCTAACAAAAACATCTAGAAAAGAAGAGAGTGAGAAAGGCAGTACCTAAATTTTTTTATTAGAATATGGTAATGGGGATATAATAATCAAGTACACATTGCCCGTATTTCCCTTTAGTAAACGTGTTAATTTGAAAATTGAATGTTTGACTATTAGTCAATTTAATGCTATAGAATGTAAGAATCTTGTCGACCCATCCAAAAAAATGTTTGCAAAATATGCACCTTTCCAGTCATGTGCAGCATCAATGCACTATCATGATGACATCAAGCCTAAATTTGAATAAATTATTAAAGTTATAATATACGCTGGAAATACAAAAAAAAAATGCATGTATATATTCATAGCTAAAATAAAAATCAATTATATGAAACCTAAAGCATTACATAAACCAGAATAAACCCCATATTATGCTACTCATGAATCCTATTTGATATTTCCATGCCTATTTGATGCCGAACTTGATCACCATTGACCACCAACTATAAAGACTCGGGAGTAGCAGTGTTGAGATGCTGTAACTTTGTATCCGTTGCTTTCTTATCTTCCTCCAACTTGTCTATATACTCAGGTTTATATAGATCAGTGAGTTGAGAGATCAAGTAATCATACCTATCATATCCTTTCACTGCCACATTTTCCTCCTTTGGGGTTTCTCCCATTTAATTGATAGTAAAGATTTGAAAACTTTTTCCTTAATTCAACACAGTTCTGAGATTTCGGTTTTCTTAAATCAATTTTTCTATCCAGAACTTCACGCGCAAACCTCTCTTTGCTTTTGAGTTGCAATGAAGCTATGTTGAGCTCGTGAAGCAGAGATGTCTGTTAGGCATGACAGCATTTGGATTACTAAGAGTTTGTTTGATAATCTATTAAAAAGTTGAAAAGGAACATCCAACTTACCTTCCTCTGTTTATAAAAGTCAAGATGAAGGCGATAGAAATCCTCAAGAACTGTACACAGAAAGAATATGAAGAGTACAAATCAATATGAAGAGTCAGAGAATAAATTATAAGAGTATATCCTACTTACGTTTTTTAGGGGTGTCATACTTCTTTAGTTTACCCTCTGCATCAAGCACATACATGTTAGTTGTGCTAAGACCATGTCATCTTGCTTTGTTCATTTCATCATCGCGAGCCTTGTACCATGGAAGCATAGCCTGCGTTGCTTTACCATTTATTAGGAGTTTTAGATTTGTAATTATCTCTCGTGGATTATAATTTGGAATGTACGTACGACATCCAACAGCTGTTGCATCAGCTCTGTTTACAAGAAGCATTGGGATGATTGGAATTAGGCTTTTCAAAAAAAAAATTAAATCATTATAACAAACAATATAAACAATATCATATACTTATAAATATACACATAGATTCTAAACTACCATGCAGGCTCATTGCCTAGATCATCCTCATTCGAGTAGTTGAGAAAAAGTTCATCATCCTTGTGAAAAAGATATCGTGCGATAGGATGCAACTCAATCTCTCCATAACGGGACTACAAAGGAATAATAGACGTTAGAATATGCAATGTATACAAAACAATAAATATTTAAATTGTATATTGTATATCTCACCTTTATATATATCTCCCCACCGGCCTTGATAAGGTTAATTGAAAGTCCCAATATACTGTCTATATGGAGTATAACACTTATCTAACACCTAATAACACAAGTAATAACTTTTGAAACGTGTAATGCTTTATTGATAAGAATCAAAGTATTACAATGTGCTATGGATCGCACAAGTTGAATGACAATGTATGATTACCCTTGAACAAGTAAACTTGATTAATGAATCAAGTTTACAAGCGAATTTATCTGGAGAGCTAATTGAGACAGCTGACCTATGTTAAATTCAAAAGGAGTAAATGCAATAATAACTACAATACTTAAAGCGATAACATTTACTCCTCATGACTTCCCTATTTAAACTAATACGAGGTTGCATCCTGAGTGTTGTATTGCAATACTTGTCCAAGAATCAAGTAAAGGAACGCACGAGGTAATTCATGCAAGTCATTCTTGAAAAGCACCCCGCCCCGAAAAATTTTAGTGAACATTTCTACTACTGTTCACTACCTTTACAGTACGAACTTGGTTTGGTACAGGCTTTAACTTAAATCACCTTTTGTCCCGTCTTTATAAGATCTTGAGTTTCCCGCCTATTCTTCAGAGAACAATCTTAAGCTCAGCCTGTTCTTCTTCAAAGGGTAATAGGATAGTCAGAGTATTGCTACCTCTAACTCTCCTTAGAACCTAAGCGTATTCATTCTACATACCAGCTCATATCCATCCCAGCTGACGAGTATATCTTCAAGTGATCTTCGACTTCCTTGACGATGTCTTTGACTTGAATACGTCTGATGTTGCTCTCTAAGGCTTTGCACTCAAAGAGTCCTTTCACTGCTAGCTGATGCTTTGTACTCAGCTTAGACTTCATTGCCTCTGAGTCCACTACTCAGAGCTTCTTCAATACTTAGCCTAATTTATGTTTAAATTTAGGCAAAGATCATTGGGCTCTTAATTGGCCCAACAATCACCCTTTATTTGAATATAAATTATGCTAAGTAAATAAATTAAGGTATGTGAGACACAGTTTCTTCTTACAAATAATTAAACATAGAATTTAAACAAAAATAACTTCATTGATTCATTACATATGTTGGCCCAAGCCATCTAGATTATTCTTTACAATTTCTCTAACATTAGTTACATCTTCCCTAGACTCTATTTCCAGCTCCATTAGATTGTACACTTCCTCAGCCTCTGGAGTATCCCTGATGATTGAGCCTTGAAGTCTAATCAATTGTGCCATGGTGGCAAGATGGAGTTCTGACACTCTTTGGAAGACTGGGTCAAAGTTCCTATTCTAGTAGAAGATGCCCTCTTCAGGTTCTTTGATAACCAGGCCTTTCCTACCTTCTACACCTAGAGGAGGAGCTAGGTTCCTATTCATTCCATCTACCACTATGTTTTCCTTAAAAAAAACTTGTTGTAGAATCTCTGAGGTTCTTTTCCTTTTCCTGTCCTCCACTGGGATTCCAAAAGATGATAGTTCAGGTGGAGGTGGAATGCCTAGTTCTTTTGCTTGGGTTAAGACCCACTTAAATTTGGCTATGAGGCTTTAAAATAGCATGTCATTTGATTTACTCTTTGTCTTGGATGCCAGAGAGTGTAATTCAAGCCATTCACTGAATATTAGAGACTTCAGTCTAAACCTATCATGCACAGTGATGTTTAGTGGGTCATTTGCTCTGGTGATCCTCATAGTTGCTTCCTTGGAAGAATTTACTCTGTAGCTGATCTTTGTGATTGGCAGCTAATCAACCCTATGAGTGATCTGATGATTGTATTTATCAAACATCTTTTTCCTTTTGGCCTCATGCTCAGCCATCTTCTGAGTCTGAGCCTTGATTGTAGCAGGGTTCAAGATTTTCTTCAAGGGATTTCTCAGACTTCTCTTTCTCAGCCTTTAAGTCAGCTAATCTTTTCATCTCCTTAAGCTGAGCCATGACATCCTCCTGAGTCAGTTGTCCCTCAGGAATGACAAAAGACTTGAAGCTTGGTATTTTGGGAGCTGAACCTCCTTCTTCCAAAAAGGGCATGATGTCCTTTATTGGATCTTCTGTTGCAATACCTTTCCCTTTATGTTCATCTATGGGAGGAGTTGGCTCTCTTGGAGGAAAAGGAGAGAAGATGGCTGGAAAATGAGGGGGGGGGGGGGGGGGGGGGGGGGTGTTGTGGGGGGGGAGATGATGTGTGTGTGGATGTTCAATGAAATGATCATCGTAATTTTTTTTTTAGCATCAGGCTTTTAGAGTTCAGGCATGATAGAATTCAGAGGAGTTGGTGATGGATTGCTGATGATGTTGGAATTAATAACTTTAGCTTCTTAAGAGGAGGCTCATCATCAATGTTTTTCTCTCCTGAACTCTTTTCCTCTTAGGTATGAAGAGCCATAGCCTTTTCTTTATTGACAGGGGGAGCTTGTTCTGCATTTGGTATAACTTGAGCTGATGATTGCTCCCCCAGAGCATAGCTGCAGTGAGTGGTTGACACCCTGTGTCTTGCTCCCCCTAGAGTGATTAGGGTGTGCTGCCGTCTGGTTCTGTTTTTATCCCTACTTATCCCTCAGCATTAGCCTTTTTAAATACTTCTGCTGCTTCGAGGAGGGAAAACATGTCCTTAAACAGGAGCTTGAGATCCTGAACATGTTGGGAGTTTGTGTCCATAGTGGATGTATAAAAAGAAAGTTTGTCCCAAACTTCTTTCATCCCTTTTCAGACTTTTAGGCTGATGGATTTATCCAGACTGGTTTTAATGCCCTTGCTTAGCTGCTCCTGAAGATTATCAAATCTGTGGCTCTCTAGTTTGTTGAAGGCATTAAACTCTTTGTACATTGGTTTCAGAAGGATGTTAAGTAACTGATCTCTAGGTTACTTTCTTCTGAACCTGTGCCTCAACCTGAGGTAGCTCCTCTGCAATGGATTCTAAAATAGAATTTTTTATGGAGTCCTTAATCAACTGAGGAAGAGTATCTTTCAGAGCATCTTTGAGTAGACCAGGTAAGATCTTCTGAGTCTGTGAGTGTCAGCAACAATTAAGGGCATAGAGGACTGAATGGTTTCTGATACTTGGTTATCTATGTTGGACTCTAACTGATTAACCTTATTTTTGAGTAAGCACCGCTCTTCATGAAGATGACCAAGGGGGTCTGATTGAGCTGGCTTATTAGCGGAAGCATGTAAGGTTTTAGTACCTGCATCAGAGAAATGATCAGAAGAGTATTGTTGGATATTAGAAAAAGACTCGGTCACCCCGTGTATTTTACTGTTTCATATAGCTCGTAGTTAAATGTTTATAGTACGTTTTTCGGTTTTTTATGTCGGTTCAAATACACGATCTATTGTAAGTTACTATATATAGTCTCTTCCAACTTTGGATAGAGATATGTAGTCAAATAATCCAAAAAAAATATTTTTTTACAAGAAACACTTTTCTCTTCTAAACTATTCTCTCTCTAGTGTTTCTCTCTCTAAAAACTAGCCCGATCCAAGATTGAACCGTGTATGATATAAGATTATACACAAATGGTATATCAGAGATTATGGGGATGATTAGATCGTGTGTATGTGCGAATTTGTGCTTGATTTAGCTCGAAAATTGTGCATAGAAAGTTTTAGTCGTTTTTTTAAGATCTCAGAGTTTGTTGTTTGTAATGATGAACAGTTTTGGGTGTTTCTAGTTGCCTATTACTTGTGGTATTGTGTTGTGCAATCGAAATCAAGCAAAATCGGTTCAAAAGGGAGATGTATAGGTGATTTGTGTGAAAACGTAGTTGTTCTTCGTGGAGAGTCTGCAGATATTTCTTGGCGGCGGTTTGCTGAAAAATTGTATTTCTATTTAGTAGGTTACAACTCTCTGACACACAGGGGTTTGCTGAGTGGCGATGTTGCTAATTAGCGGCGAGTTGTTACTAAGCGGCGGTTTGCTTACCGGCGGGTTGAATAGGCGGCGAGTTGCTCAAAGAGGGGGCGAGTTGTTATACACAGCGGTTTGCTTAACATCAGTTTGACCAGGTTGTCACGGGTTGATATTTTAAATATATTCCTTAAGGAAAATCTGTGCGTTTGAAAACTCTACGGCGGTTTGATCAAAATATTCTTCGCGGCGGGTTGATTAACTCTTCACGGCGGGTTGCTTGGCAGCGAGTTGCCTTAAAATTCCACCGGCGGGTTGCTTACTTCTTTGCAGCGGTTTGATAGCCTTTGGCGGCGAGTTGAGCTTCTGTCCTCAAAATTTGAAACACTTCGTACACATAAACCTCACCACTTTTAACGTACACTCACTAATCATTGATCGATCAAAACATTCATATCTAATAATACAAGATAGTCTAGAATGAAGAAGATCAGTATGCAGGTTTTCTGATTCCGCCTCCTATGCTTGACAGCACAGGATTTGATTACTTGGCAACATACGTATTCGTCTGTACTGTCTAGGAAAGGATAATGGAGAGAATATTATGAAGTCCATTAAAGAAGGACCATTTCAGATGGGAACGGTTTCAGATGTTATTACTGGAGGAACTGAGGGTGCAGTTCAACAAGGTCCAGTACGTGCTAGAGTCCTTAACGACCTTTCTGCTGCATGAAGAAAAAAGAAAGGTATAAAGTGGACATTCTGCAACCATTTCCTACTTCAGTGGGTTTATACAAATGGACATCTACTCACCTCATCAAATCACTATACTGTCGCCAATGACATTTGGAATGTGAAGATGATTTCTGGGAAGGTTCTGAGTTAAAAGATGACAGGGAATCTCAGTTATACGATGAATATGAACACTTTCGTCAATCAAGGAGAAGGCATTAAAGGATACTCGTTAGGTTTACGAAAGTATAATGACATGAGAAACATCAAGCTTGACCATATGTACCGGATGCAGCTTAACTCAAAATTTGTGAACAAACATGTTGCCTGAGTGGAGTAGATTCATAACTGAAGTAAAACTTAACAGAGGTTTGAAAGAGTCAAACAGTGATCAGTTGTATGCCTACCTAAAGCAACATGAGGTGCATGCTAATGAGAACAGAATTATGATGGAAAGGTTCGGTCAACCAAATACTGATCCTTTGGCACTAGTGTCGGAGCTCAACTCAGCAGTATCCAACACAATCATCCAAGTTCTCCCTCCAAAATCAACGAAACCACTATCTTCATGATCATGTCCTTTCTGACATACTTTCAATGACTCAGGAAGTTCATCAACAGAAAAAACCTGATTGAAAGTTTTAACCAACTCACTTGCACTCCTCACTCATATAAACTTCACATCTTCCTCAAACAAACAATCAATAAGAGCTTCATCAATTGCAAGACCAACTATGGTTCAAGACGGGAAAGTTGTAGTCAAGATATCCGTGGAAGATACAATGCAACTAATCAAGGAAGACCTTTTAAAAGAAACAATGCTGAGAGGATATGTGAATTGTGGCCGGGGAAAGTAGGATATTCTCCGAACAGAGGAGGCATGATTAATACTGGTCCAAGTGAAACCCATCAAGTGCTACAACTGGAACGGACTAGGGACATAGCAATGAATGTCCAAGGCCAAAGCGACTTACTTCAAGATTACAAACTACTTCAAGGACAAAGATGCTTCTAAGGCAAGCCCAGGAGAATGGAGCAGTTCTGAAGAAAACAGTCGTTTTGTTCTTGCAGGGGAACAGGTTTACCAACATTGTATGATGATGTGGATGATTTCAACTGAGAATATTTGGCCACTCATGTGGATCACATTTTTGAAGCTTTGGTGTGGGGGGTAGATTGAGGAATGTGATGGCATAGACTCTTTGATGTTGATGAGTATTTAAGGGGTCCCTTTTCACCAGACCATGTTCATAGATGCCTCACATCTGAAGACCCAATCTACGTATGAAGCGGGCCCTCATACGCTCGAATAATCCAATTGAGTACAAGATCATGTTGGCCTTTGTAGACCATATGGATGAGTATCATGTGTACACGAGATGCAAAAACGATGTTACAAACCACAACTACGTTGTTTGACTCTGAGGCTGACTATACGGAGTGATTGTAATATTATTCCGTAATGATCAGTATGTGGAAGACAACGAAGAAATGGTGTACAATGTATATGCATTTCTGTCTGAAATGATGCTCTAATGTCTATTCTCGATGAAATGCATGAAATGGCGTGTACAAAGTAGTTAACAAATAAGCCAGATATGTTATGAATGACTCAGTGATCCTCTTGAAACTTGCGATGTTATAAGGAACTGGTCGCGGGAATATGAAAACGGGCAAAGTTGAGTTAATGATAGAGAAAAGAAAAAAATGTGAGCAAATGAGAATAATCATCTTGGGACCGAAAACAGAATGAAAACTTCTTTAAATCTGAAAATTATTCAGAACAAATACTCCTTAGTTCTATAGTTGGGGACCTTTATTAAAGTCAAAGACAGAAGAGTAAAACTTTTGAAAAAGGATTTTAAACAAAAGGATAGACAATAATTCCCTTGAAGAGTTTTTTTGACTTAACAGAAGATAAAAGATAAGATTGGAATGATAGATTATAATAACCGGGTCAGTCGGCTTAAACGTTCACATGTGTGTGTCAACCAAAATCATTTTATGATGAAAGCACAAGGTTGCATAGGCTATAAATCAGACACGCTCAGTCTGCTTGTGTGTAATGGTCATATTCATGGTCACGACCAATCATACACCCACTGTCATACATGATTCAGGAGGATACCCGTGACGTTAGTGAGATAACTAGAAAAGAATGCTGTTAAAATGAAAAAGCCCTCTATGTGTGGAAAATAAAATTAGGATTTCTTCCCCGACGATTACGCAAAAGAGAACCTTTCTGAACCTTGCTCCCCAAAGAAATCTGACCCAGAAGAACTGATATTGGGTCCATAGATGGACAACAGAAAAAAAGGCTGAGTAACCCTAGGCTCGGAAAAAAACACAATTTCAACTTGACAGTGTTTCCACCCAATACTCCTGTTCAAGTTGTCCCCAGAATTCTTCAACCTAAAAGTACAAGTTGAAGATTAATCTTTTTGTACATCACTCAACCTTTTTATGAATTTACTAAACTTGCAAACTTGAATCACCCCTTCAGGCCTGACAGTGGGGGGGAAAGAGGGTTTTTGAGCCATACGAATAAGATGTTAACCCCACTGAAGTTTATTCCATTTTTTAAATCTCTTAAGAACACTTTTTGGAGTACAAACAGCCCTCTTAAGAAGTTAAAGAAAGTAATGGTAAAGATTTTGATACAAAATGAATATCGGAAGTGGGACCAGATTCTGGTTGACAAGCAATGCTGCTGATAATTGAAAAGAAAAACTTATCATTGAAAATGAGAATATGATTGTTAATTGTTTGTCGATCAACTGATGTATGATGTGGCAAATCACGTTCGTACTAGATCTTGATGTGATGTGTCTAAAGTTGCTTGATGTGTCAAAACTTATTTCCAAACTAGAAAGGGAATACTAAATCTGCAATTAAAGTATCAACTTCTTCAAGAAAGTTTTGATTAATAAAAGTCCCAAGCATCACCGGAAGCTCCTGATTTCAGATCGTTCTTTAAAATCAAGAACCGAACATCAGATTTCAAGAAAAGGATAACGTGATTGGACACTGAAAATATAGTTCACTATATGTGAAAAGCCAGAAGGGGGGGGGGGGGGTTCGTGGAGCCTGATAGTGCTGTTAGATGTTTACCGCACTTATTGAACAAAATATTGCGATAGAGTAGAATTACGAAAGGTTATAACAACATTACAAGGAAACTGTTTGATTCAAAATTTTAAGATCTTTGCGTACTCACACAAGTGCAGAGACATCTACCATGTTGTATGAGATCGTGAGTCTTAAAGCTCAAATTGCGTAAGCATAGCGCACTTGTTTCCTAGTGACTATGTCAATACCAATAGTCTTGCTCCTGGGCATGTAGCCATTAGACGTAAATAACCCATCCCTCATCCCCTAAGAACAATAGGGAGTGCTCATTTACAAACTTTATCGGCCATCTTAAAGGAGAGTGTAGAAACGGTTAGGGGAGATTGTAGAGGAGCTAGGCAGTTAAACCAATGATTAGTTCACTTAACTAGCCTCTGCCGATACACTAAGTCTATCTCAGGTATTGTTAGAATGGTGTGATTGCACTTGGCCAAAAATTTCAAATGAAAAAGATAAACAAGGCTCCCTCTACCACTGTTACTAGAAAAAGAAGTTACGTTTAGTATAAAACCAAGGAATTCTTCTAGCAACACACAGAAACAATTAGTTGCTCCAGCGAGTTCAACTACTTATATCCTAGTGCTTTCTCTACACAGGAGTAAATGATTCACTTGAGCATAAGCGGGTCAAGCTAGATGCAATACAACGAAAAATAGGACCCATGCCTGCTAAGAAGGTGAGATTAAGAAGGACAAGTAGAAGTACGCCTTAGGACATAGGTCAGTTTGGAGAAAAAAAGTTAATGGGTTGATTATAGCATTAGCTAAGCGTGTTGTTGTTATTAATTCATTTATGAATCTGTAAAACTCTGCAAGTAATGGAATGTGTTGTTGTTAATGTCTTGAATTCTGTGAATGCTACACCCACAGTTAGAATGGTCTTGCATAACGAGAAACGATCTGGGGAACCAAAAGGGCAAAATGTCTTGATAACAGTTTAAACAAAACCAAAACAGATCTGTAACCAAAAAGGCAAAAACTGTTGACAACAGTTTGTCAAAACCAAAAGGGTTTTGGAAAGCTCGGGGTAACTATTTACAGTATATGGTTATCATGGAGACCCACGGAAAGAAACTTAAATAGGAAAACTGATTGTGGTTCTCAATGGAGACCACGGTAAAGAAATTGGCCCTTAGGAGAAATGTAACCAAAAGGACCCCACAGAAAAAATTGGGGAACCGATTTTCCAAACTTCTCCAAAACGAATGTTTTCAAATGCAGGTGTACAGGTCATGCTTTGGTAATATGGACCGGGCTGCTCCAAAAATATGACGGGAGAAATCAGTTCAAAGCTCATGAATTTTGTGGAAAAAAAGTTCATCGGGTTCGGTCCGATTCGGGAACGAATGACCAATTAGGAGCCATCATGGGTTATGGACGTTTATGTTATGGGTGTGATAGTGTGATCTCTAAGGGATATACTTGTGGAAGACTTGGTCACAATCTAATTCTCTGTAGGGCAATTTTGTTGATTCTGATCTTGAAGTGGCCTTCAGAATTGCATACATGTTGTTTGTGAATCTTAATGGTACAGATATTCCTTAAAGGTAGTTTTTTAGGCACACATTTGTACACGATATCGATTGATGCAATGATGAGTCTTCTGCCGATATGCTTTGCTGGTCAAAATCTTCCAAGTCCAAAATTATGGTTGTGGCATCGTAGTTTAAACCATTTAAACTTCGGACTGATAAATGTTCTTGCTCCGGAAAAGATTGTTAGAGGCCTACCAGATTTGAGTTGAAAGGATCATCTTATTTGCTCAGACTGTCAACTTGGAAAATAAGCAAAGAACGTTCTCCCACAGACCAAAATCTGAAAACACTAATTGGAAGTTCTTCATTACCCTTCACATGGATCTGTGCGGTTCCATGAGAGTCGAGAGCATTAAAGGAAAGAATTACTCTTAGGTCATCGTAGATGACTATTCAAGATTCACATTGGGTAAAATCTTGAGGTCAAAGGATGAAAACTCCAGAGTTTGTCTCAACTTTCTTAGCAAATACAGGTTGGCCTCAACAATGACAGTCCGATTCATCCGCAACAGATATTGGGAAACAGAATTCGTCAACCAAGGCTCTGTCTGCATTCTATGAAAGGTGTTTGGCATAACTCATCAAAAGTTGTTGCCGAGAACTCCTCAAAAAATAATGGCCGTTGTTTGAAAGACGTAATCATTCACTCGGTGGAAGCAGCTCGAACAATGATGTTATGCTCGTAATAGCTCCCATGTTTCTCATGGCAGAGCTGTTGCCCACTGATGTTATAAACAAAACGATCACTATCATACTCTATTACAATACACCGTTTGAGCTTGTGCATGAGAAGAAGCCTTGATCTCAAATTCTTCGAGGTATTTGGTCGCTCTGTGCTATTAAGAATGATAGCGAAAATCTAGGAAATTTCAAGCCAAAGCTGACATTGGGATTTTCGTTGGGTTATGTCCTAGCAGGGAAAGGGTATAGGATCTACAAACAAGAGAACTCGTCGAATTAATGGAAACATTTCACGTCACCTTCGATGGATGGACTTAGACAATGGTCCTGTACGTTTATAAGTTAGGACCCGTACCTGTCATAATGACCTCTGGTCAACTCAAATCAGGGCTTGCTCCAACCGACAAAGAGCTGGAAATGTTATTTCAACCGATGTTTGATGAACACCTTGAACAATCTCCCGTTGATGAACAAGTACCTTCTGCTACTGAAGTAAATGCTCAAGTTGCCCCACCAGGTACATCTTTGTCTACAACAATTGCACAAGATGCACCGTCAACAAGTGCCTCATCGTCAACATCCGATCGTCATCTTCCAATCCAACACCAAGAAATTCCAGAAGACACCCCAATCATTCACGATGTTCCTCATCCCTCACATAACCTTGTTCCTGGAGATCCAGGTTCGGCACAATCATCATCAGGGAATGATAAGGCAGTGGAACCCAACCATGATAACTACCCTCCAGATCATATCAGAAGATGGACCAAAGATCATCCTCTGGATAACATCGTTGGCAATCCCTCTCGTCCTGTATCAACCAGAAAACAGTTAGCATCCGATGCTTTGTGGTGCTGTTTCCATACTGAACTGTCCAAAGTCGAAACCCAAGAAACTTCAAAATGGCCAGTGATAGATGACTGCTGGTTTCAAGCCATGCCAAATGAAATCATGAAATTTGATCGACTTGAAGTATGGGAATTAGTACCTCGCCAAATTTATGGTTATGGTTTTATCGCTTCAAAGTGGATTACAAGTTAAGCTTGATGAATATGGTGATGTACTAAAAAAACAAAGCTCGGTTTGTTGCAAAAAGGATATCATCAGGAGGAGGAAGGTATTGATTTGAAGAATCGTTTGCTCCAGTTGCACGGATAGAAGCAACAGAATATTCATTGCAATGCGGGCAACCTAGAAATCATGTATCATCTACAGATGGATGTCAAAACTGTTTTTGAACGGTGATCTTCAAGAAAAAGTCTTTTTCTAGTCATACCTGAAGGATTTGAAGATCACGGCATATTCCTACTCAGTCTATCGTTGAAGAAAGCTCTGTATGGCTTAGCAAGCACAAGGCGTTGTATGACTCACTTCAAAGTTCCTGATGGCAAACAATTTCTTCAAGGGTTGCGTGGATCCAACGTTATTTCACACGGCAAATAGGCAAGACACATTCTACTGATTTTCAAATATACGTAGATGACATAATTTTTACCTCAAAAGATTTAATGCGTGTAACTTATTTTCAAAAGTGATGAGGCTCCAAATTTCAGATGTCGATGATGGCGACAAATGGCGTTTTTCTCTAGCTACAAGTTTCTCAAAGTCCCGGAGGCCATCTTTATTAACCAAGCGAAAATAGGCTCTCGTAAACCTTAAAAGAAATATGGATGGATCTCTCTGACTGTCGATACACCAATGGTGTATCGATTGAAACAGGACGAGGATCTCATGGGGACTCCAGTTGACCAAAACTCGATTTAAGGAATGGTTGGTCCCTAATGTATCTTTCCAGCCAGTAGACCCGACCTTTCTTCGCTTGTTTGCATGTGTGCTAGATATCAGGCTTAAGCCTACCAAAATGCAATTGAAAGCTATCAAACGTGTCTTTCGGTACTTGAAGGAACCATTCACATGGGTCTTTGGTATCCGAAAGACAACCAAAGCCATGTCACCTAAAGCTTATGCAGAGCGGATCTTGCGGGGATGTCAAATTCAAGAAGAAGTACGTTCGGGAATGTGCTCAGTTTTCTGGGAGAGATTGATTGGTTAGCTGGTCATCAAGAAACAACGGAAGCACGGCATATCAAACTACAGAGGCTGAATTAACATAGCCATGTCTGGATGTTGTTGCTTCAAATCACCTTTGGATGTTTGCGATCCCAGCTTAAAGACTACGGATTTAACTTCAATAAAATTCCTCTGTACTGTGATAACAAAAGTGCTATTGCTCTGTGCTGCAACAACGTCCAGCACTCTCGCTCTAAACACATTGACATACGGCACCATTTCATACGAGAGCAAGTGGAAAATAGAGTGGTTGAACTCTACTTCGTGGAAACGAATTATCAACTTGCAGATATTCTGACCAAAGCCTTACCAAGAGAACGGTTCGAATTTCTTCTTCCACGCCTAGGCATGAAGAGTTTGACACCTGCAACTCTCAAACGTCTTCAAGAAGGAAAGGATGAGTAAACCTAATACCTTCATGTATCCTTTGTATATCTCAAAAAAAAAATTAAAAATAAATAAATAAATAAATAAAAAAAAAAAAAAAAAAAAAAAAAGACCAGACTGGATCGAAGTCTGGAAAATTACATGTGTCTCTTGCTGGACCAAACCCTGAGCACATGGATGATGAATTCATTGCAACAGCTCTACAAAAGGTTCATGAAAACCTTGATAGCTAATAACAGAGCGAACGTGTCCTCATGTAAACCAGAAAGTCATCTGGTTCTATAATGCTTCCTGAAAAATCTCGATGGACACTGATTTAACTTTGGGGATCAATTTATTCATGACCAAACCACAGAAGATGATCAGGAGAAATATAAAGCTAGAGAGGGAGTTCTGCTTCCAATTACCTGATCGTTAGTAACAGACAGTAACTGTCAACTCCTCCCGTGTTTGCTCCCTTCACAAATGTCACATCTTCAGAACATCGTTGTGGGGTCACTCCTCACCAATCAACACTGAAGCTACAACAATCACCACATCTCTCCCTTGAAATCACTCATTCAATCGGCCCTTCAGCTAGTGTAGCAAAATTGGAGCAAAGAGATGACATGATGTAAAGTAAGACTGATTGTTTTGGCTTCAATAAGATCCCACAGTTCCTACAGCTTGTTGTAATTATCTAGGGAACGAAACTTGATTGATGCTATCCTTAAGGTTCTTGACACGGACCACTGTCGATTTAATCCGAGAAATACTCTGTGTTGCCTGGCCCAGAGTCAGTCAAGAATCAGGAATCTGAAAAGACTCCGAAGGAGAGTATAAAAGCCAAAAAGGTACAAGATGAGGAGAAACAAGATTCAACTTACTCCATCAGGTCAACTGATAAAGTTGATCTTGAAGAATTTGATCTAAAAAGTGCTCTCTTCAGTCACATGAATAGAAGAAGTCTGCCAACTAAAAAACAATACCAGACTACCGTCTCTATACCATGCTCTCATGGAAGCTTTGATAGCGGATGAAGACGCCATGGATAAGGAAGTTGCAGACCAAGTAAAAGACCATAAGGGAAAACATGATAGTGATGATGATAAAGACGATGATGATGATGAAGGCCTTCAGCTGGATCAAACCAGGGCAGGTCTACAAAGAAAAGGCCGATCTGATTATGCCGCCTTGGGTTCAGCTAAACCTCCTCCGAAGGAAAGATGAGACCAAAGTTCAAGGAAGCCCTAAGGGTGTCTGATGCATCTGCGTTCCAAACAACACCCATCTTTTCACTAGCTGGATGGCGATCACTGGGAACCAGAGATACTGGTGCTAATCTTTGCGCATGACAGATCTGATCCCGAATCAGAACACTCTGAACAATCTTCAGATGACTTATCAAAGCAGGATGAAAGGAATGACTCAGATATGGAGGACACTGACAATGCTCACATTCCCAAGGTGTCGACCACTACGTGGTTTAAGCCAATTCCAGAAAGTGAGAGACCTGCTACGCGCTTGAACCAGACATGGACAACTTTTCCCCCGAAATAATTTCCGGAGCCAGAACAACAACTGGGCAAATTCTACATACGCCACAACATATAACGTTATACTGAGGAAAACAAGCTTCAAAGGAAGACGTATGAACATTGGGTCATTCATCAAATGGTTCTTGCAGGACGAATGGGAAAGAAGAAGCTCTGCAATGCTGGACTTAAGAAGGGACCCCCAACATTAACCTTGTTTAAAGCCTTTCACAGTAACGTGTTTTCTTCAATATCAGATGGATGAATGCCACAAAGTTGATGGTACAAATAGGTCGATTGAGTAATCCTGAGGGTCATCAAATTCTGTGAGAAAATATATATGAACCACTGCCCTTAGGAGGTCCACCAGGTCACGTAAACATTCAACCGCAATTCTTCTTCAATAGGGATTCTTGGATATTTCTTGACAGGTGATAAGAGCGAAGATTGCATTATCCCATATCCCAAGCTCAAAGCGTCGTTACCTCGAACTTCGGCCTTGAAGAATTAGTTCCATCTGTTGTGGCGTTGAGAGTGAACGCGAATATGACATCAGTGCAGCGGTCTTCTGGCATCACTCACCTGGTGGTTTAGGTGAAGGATTCTATATCAACAAACATAGTGAGTCCTCTGATCGTTGAAGGCTGTCAGATCGCACATGCGAATTCTTAGTTTATTAAGTGTCAAAGTGTTTGTGAAAAATATGGATATAACTTCCTCAGAGGGTCATTCTTCGCCGAAGCTGATTACCAAGAATACAAGATCTCGGAAAAGGATTTCAAGAATCTTCATCCAAACGATTTTGAAGATCTGTTCCTTCTTAATATCCAAGAAAAGCTCAACCATCTGCCCAAGACAGACAAGACTAGTCTTCACACTGCCGTCAACATGTGGATAAGAAACCTGGTGATCAGGAATCGTGTGGGGGACTTGCAACTCGGGATTGAAAGCTATCAAACAAAGGTCAACCTTGAACGTCCTAATTGGGATGCAGCCGACTATTACTTCAAAGAAGACTATACGATCGTCCCCAAGCCAAGAGCAGTTGTCTACAGAGACAGAAATAATCAAAGAAAGTTGATGAGGCTGAATGAGCTTCACAAGTTTAGTGATGGGACGTTGACAAGAGTCATGGAAAAGCTGGACCAAATGGTTAAAGACTTTCATCTGTTCGAGTACAATAAGGGCATGGAGACCAGGAAGTGGTCAGAGGATGACAAGAGAAGAAGCAAAGACTTCATCACAGCTATCGAGAAAAGACTACAGATCAGAAGGATCTATCGAAGTCTGGAAAGCTTTGTTGGAGGAAGAGTAAGAGATATTGACTACAGGCTGATCAACAGAACAACGTGACCGGCATGTCAGTACAATCAAAAGGTCAATCTTTTTCTTACTGTAAATATTATACCTTGTAAATTAGTAGATAGTTTAAAACTATTGATGGTTAGGTGTTGGAGTATTTATATCCCTCAACGATTGATGGGGGAGCAGTTATACGTTCTCTTACCACGACTTTGCGAATTTAAGGCCACACTTTTTCTCCCAAATTTTTTTATAACATATTTAAATCAATTGATATCAATATGTAAAAGGGTTTAAATTTTTGATAAGGGGAGAAATGTGATTAAAATATGTTGTATAATAATAACTGGACTATTAGACTCTATACTCGCCTAACGTGCTAAAACAAATTTCGAAATACCGAGGCACATTTTGGAGGGGGGACTCCGTTAGGTTTCGAAAATCAAAAACGAATCGAGGTACTAAAGCTTGGATATTTATATCATTAATGTGCCTCAATTGAATTTTCAATGGTTTTATGAAAGGAGACCTGTACCAAAGACCGACCATGCATTTTACTTAATTGGAGTTATAAGGTTGGTAAGGTTAGGTACTATTCGTGATCCAAACAAAACTGAGGGATTACCCTAGGGACAAATCACTAGTTAGTGTAGAAGTTCCTTAAGGTATAACATGAAAAAGGAGTAAAGTGAGATAAGGGAAAAGTGCCGACTGAGATGGAGCTAGTACTAGAATCAAAACCCAACAAGGTTCTAGTCATGAAGTCTCGGTAAGCACTGAAGGGGTTGAAGAATTAAAGAATTGTAAGGATAAAGGGTTGGTAAAGAAAGAAGCCTTCTTTCCACTTAGGCAGAAACCAGGGTTCAATTCTTATGCTGCCAGAATCCACTTAAGATGAATGCTGACATTGAAGATCGTCATCTGGATTCCCAGTGGATGCAATACACAACCCTTCCCCAGCACTCAGAATCTTTCAATAAGATTTCTGTTTCATTTTCACGGAGTTTAAATACGTTATCTAATAAACTTTCTCACTACGAGTTTGTTGATATTGAAAAAGGTGGTGCAGTCTCTCCAGCCTCCTGATAATTAAAAACCAAAAGCACTTCTATAGAGTCTAGAGCCATGAGATCGTCTGTTTAATTCTCGTTAGGGACACATATCCAATATAGTGTGTTTTGTGTTTCACACAACTGTGGGAAACAAGTCCATATTAAGAGTCCTAGGCATTATCCCTTGTGATATTGCAGGACATCGAGTGAATCGTTAGTTTTTCACAAATGAAGACTGGAAATCCTGCTAGAGCCAACATTAAAACAAGCTCTAGGTAGTGATTGTGCGATTCTACAAGAATCAACTTGTGTCAACTGGAAAGAACAATGGTGCGATTCTGTGTGCAATCAAACTTTGTTCCAGTATAAGAATTTGACGGTTTATTCTTCATTTGACAAACACAATTAAAACTTTCGAGTGTTACAAAAGTCTTTTATAGGAAACACTTAGACTGTCTTTTCAAATCAATTTTCTCTTTATTACTAACTGTTTCATTACAGGATATCGTAAAGATGGAGATGGAGATGGAAAGTCCCAGTTCCTGAGATGTCAAGTAAATAATCCGATGTTCAGACACCACAGACCTTCACTTGTTATGATGTTATGAAAAACCTCTTAAAGGGTTGTCTCAAAGCTTCCGCAACTCTGAAAAGAAAGTTTGTCCCGAACTTCTTTCATCCCTTTTTGGACTTTCAGGCTGATGGATTTATCCAGACTGGTTTTAATGCCCTTGCTTAGCAAAAATTATCAAATCTGTGGCTCTCTAGTTTGTTGAAGGCATTAAACTCTTTGTACATTGGTTTCAAAAGGATGTTAGGTAACTAATCTTGTAAGTTCTTCTGAACCTGTGCCTCAACTTGAGGTAGCTCCTCTGCAATAGATTCTAAAACAGAATTTTTAATGGAGTCCTTAATCGACTGAGGAAGAGTATATTTTAGAGCATCTTTAAGTAGACCAGGAAGCTATTCCTTAAGAGTGTTAGCAACAATTAAGGGCACAGAAGACTAAATGGTTTCGGATACTTGGTTGGCTATATTGGACTCTAGCTGATTAACCTTATTGTTGAGTAAGCACACCTCTTCATGAAGATGACCAAGGGGGTCTAATTGAGCTGGCTTATTAGCATAAGCATGTAAGGTTTCAGTACCTGCATCAGAGAAATGATCAGAATAGTCTTGTGTCTCAAAACTAGTCAGAGATGCCAGATCATCATCAGGCATTGAATGAAGTCCAGAGTCAGGGGCATCTCATTCATCAACTTTAGAAGTTATATCAATAACATCAGTATCATCTGCAACAATACTTTATTGATCCCTGAAAGGACTTGATGATTTTGATCTTTGATTCAATGTCGTAGGGACTCTCAGCCTTTCCAACATCCTTATTCCTCTCATCAATCTCATCCATTATCTGATCAAAAGTAGCATCCTCCATAGGATCCAACTCAGATTCCTTCACCTCTTCAATTTTTTGGTCTTGTACCTACATAAATTTGTTAGTTAAATGGGTGAATTTGTAATAAAGGGAAGGATCACCATTCGCTGCCCCTAAGAAGAGTGGCTGTGATTATCCATTCCCCTCAAAAGTCTAAGATTATCCAGTCCCCTAAAAAGTGTAAAACTTTTAGGACTCTTTTTAGTTGTGAGTTTATGATATAGGGAAGGATCGCCATTCACTACCCCTAAGAAGACTGGTGTGATTATCTAGTCTCCTCAAAAGTCTGAGACTTTGGGACTCTTTTCATTGGTTAAGGGACCCTTGAGTCTGAGTGAGGTTCAGGTCATACAGGGGTCGACTTTCATGCACATATGGGTTAATCCAGCAAAGTCTAGAGTTTTCAAAGTCAAACATCAGGCGGTATCAGCCATTCAGTATCATACCATAAGTGCAGACAGAGTGTACAGAAGATTTGGAATATAAGTGTTGACTCTGACTCTCTATTGGGTCGGGGGTAGCCCTTAACTTCACCACTCCCTCCTAGAGAAGTTTGAGAGTGGTTGCTTGCAGTGCCCCTTATATTTAACATACTGTTACCTTTTCAACATAAGCGGCTGAAGGCTGGTTTCCTTGATCCCCTACCAACTCAGAGGCTACTTGACTATTTGTGGCGTCAGCGGCTGCTATTGTGACCTTAGCGTGCTGAGTCTCAGCTACTGGTTTCTTTGTTAGAATGGCCCTGACCTTATATTGAGACTCTGGTTTAGAAGAAGGTGAGATTCTCTTTCTCCTTATCTTCAGGTTAGTTGGTGCTTTGGACTGAGTGATAGGTTGCATAGAGGCCCTCGACAAGGACTTATCAGCAATGTCATCAGCATTCACCTCCCAAGAGTGTAACAACACGAAATTTTCACCAATGTAATATCTCTCTGTTATATAATATATCACTTTTTCACAGGGAAATTTTTGCTTTAATCTCTTATTATGCAACGTAACTTGCATAACTAAAATTAACAAGCTCACGCAACCTACCTATGGCAATCCTATCTACATATATGTCAAGCAAACATCATAATATATCAATTCAATATCTTAATATCATTTTTACAAAGTACATTACTTATATAATGTACCATTTGCAATGTTATATAAAGACAGGCTTAAAACTGTTATCGTATACCTCTAAAACCCTAATTCCATGTAAAGTTAACATCTAAAGCGAATGTACAAACTACTAAAGCACAAGTACAAGTAATATAACATCTTATTTAAATATACTTTTCCTTCAAAATAAGGTACAAGTCTCTTAAAGCATAATGTATAAGTCATTAATGCACGACATCCAAAATATTCATTTTACCTTTGTTTTCCTAACGAATCTTGTACAATGCATCAAGTACAAGTTATAAGCAAGTAATGCACTTCATTTACATTCTATAATCATCCTCATTTCATAAGATTTCATAAAATGAAACCTAGAAACCCTAACCAAGCTAAATACTAAACCATGACCCGTTTCTTGGTTTTTATCCATTGTAAACCCAAACCATTACTTAAATAAGTTGTAAATACATAATTTACAACTTTAAAAACCACATTTCATCATCATTTCACCATTTTTACAACAATGTACATGAATTGAATCAAAGAACCCCTAATCTAAAACCCTAAACCCTAAATCAAAACCCTAAACCCTAATTTTTCCTTAAACCTAAAAACCTAACACTAAAACTTGAATTACGCATTAAAACTTTATTCTAAACCCTAAACTACAATCCTAATACTAAATCTAAACCTTAATCTACCCTTAAACATAAACCTAGCTCAACCCTAAACCCTAAAAACCTTAGTTCGAACCCACTTTAACCCGGCACCCCATTTTCTTGATTTTGACCCAATTTAAATCAAACTAAGCCCTCCAGCACCTGAATGACCCTCCTACTTCATCTATAAGCTGGTTACAAGCACCTAAAATTCATCTATTGGTCACAAATCAAGCTACATCACCCCTTTTATTCTCCTTCTACCCGCGACAAGGATACACTCCTCCACACCTTCATACTAGCTTTTAGCTTGCAAGAATCACTCTTATATCTTCCATGAATTAGCCCAAACTAGACTAGACACTAATTAAAACCCAACTTGGGCTCCAAGTTAATTTCGTGCCTATAAAAGGGATGAACCCCCCTCATTTCAAAATCACACCTTCATTCTCTTTTCTCTCTATGAAATAAAGTTCTAAGTTGATCAAGGAAGCCAATTGAAGTCCCAAGAGCCAAATATAAGCAAAGAAACTAAGTCTTGAGGCCCCAAGGTCATAATTCTAGGCGTACGAAACTAAAAGTCCCATTTCAACCCATTTTCGAATCATTAAGCTCAAACTCAGGTTCTAAAGGTTCCATTTCAGTTTCAATACTCTTATAATGTTCATATGAACCTAAATATATTGTTGTTACAAGTTTTTAACTTAAAAATCACTCATTCTAAAGTTTTGATCCAAACCATACCTTATAAACCCTAATTTCACATTTTCATTAAATCTATAAGCTAAAATGGTAAACTGAAGTTATAAGCTATTCTAATAAGCTTAACTAATGATATTATAATCACTTTATTAAGTCTTGAAAGAATTTAAGCTTAAAACCCGCGCGTTTTCATTTTAAAACCCTAATTCAACCCGTTTTGATTTCTAGCTTAACGAATCGTTATTTTGAACTTTTGTTATGTTAAACCTTCATATTTTAGCTTATATTAATAAGCTATAACCTGTAAATTACTTTTCATATTGAAAAATATCATTATTATGGATTTTGGACTAAAAATGATACATTTTTCATGCAAAAGGGTATATATCGTAACTTTCTGAAACTTATAACTAAAGGGACTGAAAATGTCATTTTATCAAAGTTATAACTATAGGGGTCTATTATGTCACTTTCCAAAGTACAAAGTTTAATTTGTACATCTTTTAAACTAGAAGGACCAAACTTGTAAAAGTGAAAACTCCAAGGGTATATTTTGCCATTTTTCATTCTTAAGAGTCTTAAATGTAACATTTTGAAAAAGTGTAAAAATATGTTCAAAACCTTATAAGACATAACTTTAATTAACACTTGACGTGCTTATCATTTCCAGTTATTGAGTAAAACACTTAAAACCGATTATGTTATAACTATTATATAATTCATCATCGATGTGTTTTTTTTAAATCCTGTCCCGAATCTATATCATATCACAATACTAGGGAGCTTCATATTAAGGGGTTTCATCTTGGTATTACGTTCTGACTGAGTTGTTGGGTTTACGATTTAAAGTGCCCTAGCTCCTCAAACGTTTACTGAATGACCTCTGAATTATGATGGCCCGAACGGTGATACAATACTTCATAATAATTCAATCAAAGATATACATTATACTTTATAAAGTTTTGAAACATAACAATCAAACTAAGACTTGACATATTACCCTAGGTTGCGTGTGACGAAGCCGTTACTTTCATTTCATATACCTTTGCTATCAATCAGATTTCTCTATACTGTTAAGGTGAGTTCATAGCCTCGCATTTCCATCTTTAAAATGTTTTATAAACACGTGAGGGGGATACATGCTATAAACTATGAATGCAATTATTTCTGTATGCTATCCTGATTTATTATTGCCTAAGTAACTACTTTTGCCTTTAAGTCTCCAATATCATGAACCGTTAATTACTCTAAGGAGTGAGCGCGAATGTTGTGAATAGATCTATTTGGGTTGGACTCCCTGTTGGTGTACCCAGTAATATCGGTAACCAATTGCACACCATTAGAATATAACTGCGGGTGTTTTGGCAAAGGCACCCATTGGGGCTATAACGTTTGATTATTATATATCCCAAGGTTTTGGATTCATGAGCTAATCGCAATAATATTTTTTTTACAAATAACGGGTGTATAACAACGTAACCCAATATCAAATTTGCATTCAACTATTACATTCAAACCTATGAATTTCACTCAACCTTTGTGCTGACCCTTTTTACGCATGTTTATCCTAGGTAATTGAGCAACTTATGGCATGGAGTGGCATGGACTTGAAGATGGCTAAAACTTGTTATCATTTACATTTTATGTTTCTAGATTTTGGGACCTGCCTTTGTAAAACTCTAATTTTAAATGAATGATAACGTATCTTTTAAAAACGTCTCTTTTGAGTCGTTGTCTATGATTATGACTGTTGTACTATGAAGTAATACCCCAGATTAGCTTCCGCTGCTATATGTAGAAATAGGGGTGTTACAGATTGGTACCAGAGCCATGGTTATAGAGAACAAGGTTAAAACCTTAACTATAACTACTTTTCTTTTGCTAACCATCAAAGTCCTCCGTGCCATTACATTTCCAGAATAGTATGTAGCGATACATAACTATTAACTATTATATAAATAACTTATACTATTTTACTGGGTTGCTATACAGTCATGTCTTCTCCCACCCATCCTACCTCATCTGATGTTAATGAGGAATGCACCTTTTCCTCTGCAAATATTCTTGACTATACTTCAACTTTACCGGATTACTTCCCAGCTTCATCGGGAAACATCTCCTATGACTTTTCGGAAAATTCTAAGAATGATGAAATCCCACCTGTATTCTTATCTTTCTACAATAATCCTTATCTGAAGGATACGCAAGCATTTTATGCTAAGAAATCACCTATTCCACCACCAGATTCTATTTCTCCACCAGCTATTTTGACTCCATCTCTGATATTACCACCATCACTACTGTTTGATACCTGATATTTCTTTGTTCCTGAAGAATTATTACCACCTAAGAAGCAAATCTATTCCCCATCTTCTTCCTCAACTACGTTATCTAATTCATCTCGGAAGCAAGCTCGTATCCCAGTACCGCCATCTTTCCCAACATATACTCCTACCCCACCTCAGATATATGAATTAGGAAAAAGTTCTATCAAGATGCATGTAAAACACCATGAGGAACAAGTTGAAAGTATTGTGGATTACTTGGAAGAACTCTCTTTTCACTATATTAAGAAATTAGAAGAAAGGATGGTGAATGATTGGATAATCATACCAAGGGATTTTGACAAAGTAAAAACCAAACTTAAGGAAGCCCGTACACAAATACGTGAACTACAAAAGAAGCATATGGGACAAAGAGACAAGATTGCTTTTGCTCACTTTTGGATTTCTGATTTAGAAATGACCCTTAAGGATATCCAAGACTGCCATATGAAGAATCTTATGGGATACACTTCGTAAACTCCAAGACTACTAGATCGAAACCTTATCCTTACCACTTTTTATCTAAGCATAAGTATCAACACCTGTCATATTTTGAGATATGTAAGATATGTAAGATAAGTTATCTATAAATAAAGTTATAAATTTTCCGTTATTTCCATCTTCTTCATTGCAATTCCATCAGATATGTCATTTCTCGTTATTCCGTCTTCATTATTATTTCAAACATTTTATATGTTAATCCTCGTTACTTTCATCATCAAGAACAACACCATCAACTACGCCACCACCAGATTATCTCATCGATAAGTCTATCTTTGCAAATTTAGCATTTGCAAATAATAACTCATTATGTATCGATATCCACGACTACTGGGAGAATAAACCAAGTCCCGAGAATCTAAATAAGTCAAATGCTTGTTTGAATAGTCATCTCTGAAAATTTAAATTCCAAAAATTTTCTGTAATATATCCTAGCAATTTAATAAACGTAACGGATGTATATTACTTTGTTTAGAACATGTAATCAAAATAATAATCACTACAATAGGTCCAAATAATTTTCAATACCATAAGTATGAAAATTTTGACAATGACTTGTGATATCATTCTTATTCCATGTTATCTTATGTTGATAGATGCCTCCCAAAAGGACATCAACATCTGAAGCACCAACCATGACTCAGGCTGCCATCAGGAAACTAGTTGCCGACAGTATTGCCACAGCTCTAGAAGCACAAACTGCAAAGATGGCAAGTACTAATGGAAAGTAAACCAGTCCCCGAGGAATCTAATAAGTCAAATACTTGTTTGAATGTTTCATCTCTGAAAATTTTAAATTCCAAAATTTTCTTGCAATGTAATACCAAAGGATGTGTATTACTTTGTTAGAACTTGTATTAAAAAAAATAAGAATCCCTACAATATGTCAAATTTCAATACCACTATGTATGAAAATTTTGACAAAGACTTGTGATATCATTCTTATTCCGTGTTATCTATTATTGATAGAATGCCTCCCAAAAGGGCGTCAACATCTGCAACACCAATTATGACTCCGGCCGCCATTAGGAAATTAGTTGCTAATATTATTGCCATAATTCTGGAAGAAATTGCCAACATAACCCATAGGCTAATGGATCAGGTACTAAAGCGTGGTTCTATACAAGGGATCAGTGATCATAAACGAAAGTTTGACGACAGAAGGACTTTCAACCATAACAATGATAACCACCAACAGCAGAATAAGAGGCAAGAAAACTTCAGGACTAACAAAAAGTATCACGGAAACCTTCCTTTATGTACAAGATGCACCCTACATCACATAGGACCTTGCACTGTCAGATGTCAGACTTGTAACAAAGTAGGCCATCAGACCAGGAACTACAACCTCGGACTACTAGATTAGATCATAGTTATAGCTCTTGTTAGAAGCTAACCACGGGATGTGTGGTATAAATAACAACACTTGTCAAATCTTGACTATGTAAAATATAAAGGCAAGTTATTAATGAAATAATGCAATTCCGTTATACCTCACTATTTCATAGTACCGTTATCCAAGGTTGCCCCCTGATTTTGTAAAACCAACCTTTCAAAATTAATCTTATGCCAATTAAACTTGGTAATTTCAACGTCATCATTGGTATGGATTTGTTATCTAAGTATCCTGCCAAAATTCTCGGTGACAAGAAAAATCATCCACATCTCAATCAACAATGAATCCTTAAATTTTATAGACTAGTTTCCCTAAAAATCAAATAAATTAGAGTAGAATCAGAGTAGCACAGCAGAAGCATAGTGGGACCATAACCCTCAGGTCTCAGGAATCAAAGGTCCTTAAAAACTTCTTCAAAACAATGGTCTTCCCAACTTCTTCTTGACTTCATTTTGATAATTTCGAAACTTGACATAGTTATCAATCTCATTGGTTCTTTTATATTCAACTCTGAGTTAGAATACTCGCCTCATACTTTTCAAAACACGTACATCCACCGCATTCTCGGCTAATTGGAAAAATGACAGCAAAAACACTCATCTTATAACATCTTGTTTTAAGACATCAACGTGATTGACGTCACATTATTATCCTCATCATTTCTTATGATTTTAGAACAATACATGACATTGTTTTCATATCATATCCTGTGTCAATATTTAGGTAGGATGATTTATAATCATCTTATTCAAATAAATTAGGACGCTTCTTCATTTGAATAAGGAAATTATAAACCACCGAACCGTAAGTTTATAAATTCTCAGTTACAAGGATTGGGACGCCTCTGTTTGTAAGTGACAAATTATAAATGAGTGGGCTTAAATATATGGCATACGTACGAACAATATTCTTTCAAATCTGTGATCCGTTTGTACGAATAAATTCCATTTCTTCAGCATTATCATTGCCTCTAGATTTCTTCCAGATTATGAGATAGTCATTCATTATCTATTGCAACTAACACTCTATCATTCAACTAAATCTCGGGACGAGATTTCTGTAAGGGTGGGAGGATGTAACAACCCGTAATTTTCATCAATGTAAATATCCATCTATTAAATTAGATGCACTGTAATATCCATCTATTATATATATACCACCTTTTTACAGGGAAATTTTTACTTTATCTCATTATGCAACGTAACTTGCATCTCTAAAGAAAACGAGCTCACGCAACCTCTATCAATGCCATCTCTATCTATGTTTATATCATGTAAACATCCTAATATGTCAAGTCTATATCTTAATATCATTTTTACCAAGTACATTATCCATTTAACATACTTTTTAAAACGTTATATCAAAACAAGCATTAAACGTTAACGTTTATATCAAAACCCTAATTATATGTAATGTATACATATAAAACGATTGTGCAAGCCTCTAAAGAATGTATACAAGTATCATAGCATAACATTTGAGTATCTTTTCCCTCCTGAATCAAGTTACAACTTTCTAAACCACAATATACAAGCTAATCATGCATAAAAACATAATTAGGTCATTTAAGCTCCTAAACCATGTTTAAACTTTACCACCGCTTTAACAAAAGATACAAGCACTTAATGCATGACTTTTAAACCTTAAACCTAAACCTTATTTAATCCTAAAACCCTAATTTAAAACCTTAAACCCTAAATGAAACCCTAAAACCCTAATTTCACTTTAAACCTAAAACTAAACCCTAAACCTTAAAACTAAACCTTAAATCTTAATCATAAACCCTAATATAAATCCTAAACCTTAATCCTAAACCTTAATCCTAAACAAAAATGTGTCCGAAGCAGGATAGATGTACCGGGGCGTTACTTCATAATACACAAAGCTAGATACAAGAGAACGTCTCCTAAATGTGTGTTTTTTAAAAAAGTAATCGAGTTGTTTTCATTGAAATTGGAATCTATAACATTTGTGCCCATAATTGATGACAATGAAAAGCTTTTGAAAACATTCCCAACGAGATTTGATAATTTGTAGGGTAAGTAGAAATTCCTATGAAAGAAAAATCTTGTCAATTTAGGACTCTCAGTTGCCATCAAGTAGGCCAAGCATCTAATTCACCTGAGAAAAACATGCTTAAAAGTGTCAACATTAAGTTGGTGAGTTCATAGATTTGTTTAAGTATAAATGTTGAACCAAAGTTCTGTAAAGTGTGTATGACATTTTGAAATCCTTAAATGTCTTCCAAATAATGTTGTATGATTTCGTTGGAAATCAAGAATTGTAAAGCATGCATAACCATTTAAATCCCCAAATAGTACCAAAAAACGTATGTATAGTTGAACCACTTTGTTTCAAAGTATGTATTTGCACTTTTTTCAAGACATACGCGCAATATTCATGTATATGTTTGTTGGCCCTGTAGACCATCTATTCATAATCCGATATGTTATAGTTTTGTTTGCAGTGTACTAGCTAATCACCAGGAACGGGATTGTCAATCCCGAATAGATCTATTTTATAACATTCGCGTGGATAACATGCTATAACGTTCGTTTGCCCAGTGATATAGTAATCGCCCCAAACAAGGATTCACACCGAATAATTATTTCATAACATTCTGCGCTTCCCCCTCCAAGTGATTTACAGTTCATAAAGCTGTGACGTAGACTTGTATGTACCCATCACAGGTGTCCCCTCCAAGAACACCCGGGTATTAATTTAAAGAATATGTACTCCCGTTACTGGTGTCCCTTCCAAGAACACCCGGGCAGTAATGTAAAGAATATGTACTCCCGTTACCGGTGTCCCCTCCAAGAACACCCGGGCAGTTATGTAAAAAAAATATGTACTCCCCTTACAGGTGTCCCCTCCAAGAACACCCGGGCAGTAATGTTGTTGTTATCAGTTCAATCCGCTTAAGCTAATCCGTAATCATTTCTAAAGTAAAGTATGCATTCGTGACCAAAAATGAAGTCAAGTAATGTATCCCATAGCGAGCTATGTAAATGAGTATGTAAACCAATTTGATTTCAACCATGTAAATGCATTTGCAAACAAGCATGTTCTCACCCCAAAAATATATGTAAAACAAGTAAAACATGGGGCAATAAACTCACATTGATGATGTGGAACGATTGGCAGAACAACACATATTAAACACAGCACAAACGGAAACCGGAACGGCTCGATCAAGAAGTTGCGGTTTATCCTAACGACTAAGATCCACTAGCCTAAGATAATGTATTTGGGTTTCCTGATGGATAATCACCTCAACGCGACACGTTGATAAAAGATTTAGATTTCAAGTTGTAGTAGTTTGGTGGTTGGTTAAATAAAATAAATCGAAAAGTGAACGCAAAATATGTAATATATTCTGTATATATTGCATATGAAAAATAAACCCTAAAATAGTTGTCTCATTGTAAAAGTATAGTTTTCGTTCGTTGGTCGGGTTATTGTATAATACAAATTTATGTATCTTTAAAATATAACTTAGTCCCCTTTATCGGTTTCTAAAATAATAGAAGCTTTAGTAAATCATTACTAAATATAGAAATTCATATAAATTTCATCATGACATTTTCGTTTATATAATGTTTCCATATTTATAGAATCTAATGTTCTTCCTCTTAATAACAGAAATCAATATTTCAAACATCCGCGTGTTTTAAATATGTATATATATATATTTATATATAAACTAAACAAAGTAATAAATATCATATTTATTTAACCATTAACCACCATTTTAGTTTCGATTTATTATTTATAAATCTCGCAATAATTTTTATTAATCGATTATCATAACTTTGCTATACCAACCGCACCCTTAGTGCGTTAACTGCCAAACCAAACGCCCCTTTTACGGGCAGTCATAAACCAAACAACCCTTATAGGTTGTTAACCCACATCCAAACGCACCCTTTGTTGATTTTACTCAGCCAAACGCACCCTCTTTCGATTAATAACCAGAAACAAACACACCCCTTGCTTTGTCATTAAACCAAACGCACCCTTGTGCGAGTATGAAAACCAAACGCACCCTGGTTGGTACAAATACCAAACCGAACGCACCCTTGTGGTGCTGAAATCAAACCAACGCACCCTAGGGTGGTGGCTGCCCTACTAAACGCACCCTCGTGGTGCATATGAATAATCAAACGCACCCTTGATGGTGCTACTAACACAAACCGACGCACCCTTGGTGCTTAA